>CAAKHG010007575.1:13843-32178 GCA_901007715.1 Dactylopterus volitans
AACGCCCCCCCCCCCCCCCACCTCCCAAAAAAAAAAAAAATCACATGAATACATTTAAATTATGACCCTGCTTCTTTGGACAGATGGAGTTGTGTTTTTGTAAACTGCAATTTCAGAAAATGAATTATCGTTGAAGCGGAGACGCCTCCCTGGCGCCGGCGCGTCACGACACCAAAACCCATCCAGCAGCGCCATCGTGTGGACGGAGGAGCGGCCTTCGGACAGTGACACAGCAGGAGGCGGAGGGGGCAGACCGGATCCTTCATGAGGGAAGAGGCCAGGGACAGCCAGCAGCCCCGGCTTCTCCTCTCCTCACCAATATTACTCTGTTTGGCAAGCCAGGGAGCCCGAGCAAGGGGCTGCGTTAGTGTTCATAGGATGTCCCGTCATGAAGGTAGGAACACACCTCAGTAAAAAGAGTGAGCAAGTCGGGATTTGAGATTTAAAAAACGGTTGACAGAGCACCGCTAGCTAATGTTAGCTGACCGAGAATGTCTTATTTTGCAGCTCATCCTAGCTAGCGTTGGCTAGTCGTAGCAGCAAGGTTGCAGTGTAATTTCGTGGGGACGCCTTATGGCGACCACATAATGTGAGCGTCAGTCAACGCGGCGGTTCTTTTGTGGTTGGCGTTTATGTGGCATTCGTCGGCGTAAGCTGCTCGTTGACCAAAACAATACGAAGGAATCAGCACAAGGAGCTAGTGAACATTTGCTAAGTGGGCTAGCCCGAAAGCTAACTTGTGTCAGGTTATGTAGGTTAACGTTACCCGGCTGGGGCAGAGAGGGGGGAGTGCCGAGAATAGGCAACACCGCAGAGCAGCGACTCGCAGCTGGCGTTGCGGGGTTTAGGCTTGTCATACCGCTAGCTAGCTTTTAGTTTTAGCTTCCTTCCTGGTAAAGTTGGCCTGCAAAATTCCAGTTTCGCAAGCTAACGGCTAGCAAACCATCATCCACATCGTCCTTGTGGCCAACCTTGTTGGGCTTGAAGTTCGTTGTTAGTGTCAAGTTGATGTCGGGTAACATTACCAAGGTTATGTTTTAGTGCACCAATTACCCAAAAGTTGTATTAGCCTCAGCTTACTAGCTTGACAGCTAAGATAGATAGCCCTAACTAGTTTATATATTATATGGTTAGCCAGTAACGAAGGTTAGTCAGGCCCAAGCGGCCTTTATTTTCCATGCCTGTTTTATTGGGAAATTATCTTACTGATCTCATAGTATGTAGCCCAGAGATGTAACAAAGGAGGAGGGTTACCGCTGTTACTGCCGCTGAAGTAGCTGCACCAGCTACCTGTCAGCCGCTGCTCAAGCAGGATCAGGTTGACACTGAGCTCCCACAGCTTGCCAGCTATGAATGGAAGATATGAGGGAGTTTAGACAGCCTGTTGTCATACAATACACTGAAACTGCACGACTGTCCGAGTCACTCAAGAATTCTCATGACACCAACGTCTGACACTCCAGTCGAGCCTTTTAAAATTAATCTGAAAGGGAGTTTTGCGATGACAGTAGCTTTACTTATGCAGCAGGTGGTTTAAGAGCAGACAGTCCGCTATGAAGTGAGTGGCACCGACATGAGCTCATCCTCTGCTCTCCCCTGAGGGTTGGCACAGGGGTGGACAAAGTAACATGCCCTGACATGTAATGCCTTAAGAAGAAAAAAAAACTAAGTTTGAATATTTAAATTCAAATAGACTCCGTTAAAGGAGGATGATGTCCCATAGTGGGTATTTTACACTGCAAGTTATGTCGCTCCTGTATTCAAATAAATTTTAAACGGCCCTCTTATTGTTTTAGCATTATGCATCAGAGATGATAACCTCACTAATCACTAATGAGAGTAGTAAACTCAAATATAATTTCCCCACGACAGTTCCCACTATGCAAAGACAAAACCAAACTAACAAAATACTGATGCACATTATACTAAACTATAAACAAACGATATGACATTATTGTCGATCAGACCTTATTTACTAAAACTGATGTTTTTGTAAATGTGGTTACATTTCTCAGTTGCAATTTCTATCAGAATTGGCTTAGTAGGTCCCTGTGAACATCTCTTGTCGTGCACAGTAAATATACAGGACAGAATAAATTATCAGCAGTTTTATAGTTTTATCACAATTTTTTTTTTGGTCAATGAACCTTAAAAGCTGAATTTGATGGAAAAGGAGAGCATGTTTGATTTTATAACCGGCTGCCAATATGCTGTGTTTATCAGCCCAAATAAGAAGACATAATGACTGAATCTCTGACGTCTCTTATCTTGTCCCATGTCTCCTCTCTCAGGTGTGAGCTGTGATGCATGTTTGAAAGGCAACTTCAGGGGTCGACGATACAAATGCTTAATTTGTTACGACTATGATCTGTGTGCATCGTGCTATGAGAGCGGGGCAACCACAACCAGACACACCACAGAACATCCCATGCAGTGTATATTAACCAGAGTCGACTTTGGTATGTACAATTGACACTCACTTCAGAGTAATGAAAAGCAAAATGTTTGTCTAGGGTGTGGAAAAAAAAAAATATTAAAAGAACCAATTTGTCATGCGGTTGCATATTTCATGAGGTTATGGACCACTGGGCCTTTAGCATGGTCACTAGTTTGTTTGTTTGTTGTGTTTAGTTGTGCTATAAAGATGTTGATACTTGAGGCATGAAAATACAGATGTTTAACACAGTGACCAAAGACTGCTGCATTTTTATAGTTTTCCCATAAAACTGACACATATCTATGAACTGATTCTCTCAGTGTTTTTACCACCCAAAATTGCAGTTCACAGTCACACGTTATATTAAAGTAAGAGTTATACATATATGATAGCCAGTGAACACAAAGTGGCAGGGAAGCATCACCAACCAACCAGGTGATGTGTAATTATGTACAACTTTAAACAACACTGCCAGCAGCAGAACTCTTGTGTCGCCAGTTTGGTGGATTATGGAAACAAGGACAATCCTGTTGAATTACAACAGCAGCACGAGTGCTTGTACAATGTCCCCCAATGAACTGCCTGCAGACAGACCAACTCCAGATTTGTTTTTCTTCTGAATGTATGCTTGACCATGTTTGATCATGCGAGATTCTATGAGGTCCCTAATCACTGGAATCACAGCTCCAAAATCCCAAATGGTCCCGCATCCTGACTGAATTGTGTGCAGTTTTGAAATTGAAATATGAAAAACATAGGTTAAACCTGTTATCACTGTGTGGACCAGGCGTAAGCTGAACTGTAAAAGTTTGACTTCATCTTGATGCATGTGTTGAGGCCTGAAAGGTAATTGACCATCTACAGGACAATTTTTGCAGAATCCAAGAAGACCAAAAAACTTTATACAATGCACTTTTAAACTTTGAGGTTAGATTTTTAGACTGCCATCACATTTTTAATGTAACACAGCAAGACACAATCTGAACTTTAAAGTACATCGACATCCTCCTGCATTTCTTGCACGTCATAATAAACCACCAGTAATGGTAGTTTTGCTGGACTTTTGTTTGCTTTCAGTCAGGAAGGCTGCTCCAAATGGGCTCAACAGCGATTTTGTTTTGTTTTTTTTGGAGTTCAAAATTGGTCATGTTTCATTCATTTTGTCTGAAAAGGCGTTGTAGTGCCATTGGTGGAGATAGAAATATTTAGGACCTTACTGTACACACTTTGTCACATCACACTGGTGTGATGTGACAAACCCGTGTGAGGTGTCACATCACTCATGTGATTTGGCAGAGATGGACACACACACACACACACACACACACACACACACACACACACACACACACACACACACACACAGACAATTCCACGCTGAAGTAAATGAAAATCCATTGTTACACTGAATGCAATGTCCGCTTTGGTTCCTTGCAGACCTGTACTACGGTGGAGAAGCTTTCTCGGTGGAGCAGCCCCAGGCCTTCACGTGCCCCTACTGTGGCAGGATGGGCTACACAGAGATTTCCCTGCAGGAACACGTGGCTGCAGAGCACACGGAGACCTCTACAGAAGTGGTAAGTTTGTGCTAGACTCTGACAACTGGCCATCTATGAACCGTTCACAGGATGTTTACGGGCACGCACAGATTTAAACGGCATGTAACAACCCCCTTAGTCTTGGTTTTCCTCACATAGCTCATTTAGGTTCTTAATGGAGTTATTAGATTGGCACCTGAGAATGTGCCTGACATTAGAACACACAGTAAGTCTCAAATGTACACACTCGAGGGATTTTGTCCCACCTATGTGTTGTCATGCTTTGCCATGTCATAGTCAGCCGAGTCCTTGATGTCAGCTTCTGCAAGAAGAACTGAAATGCCGTTGATGGCAGGTAGAGTATGCGGGACTATTTATAGATAATCGCTCTTTCTCTTTTGACAGTTTGTAAGAAAACATCATCTTATACTGCTGAATTGACCGAGGAGTACTTACTATAACCATGTTGCTGTTTTACTGAACCCTTATTTCACTGCTGACCTTTTAAGCAGTATATATTGTTTTTGTTATCTTGATGTATTTGTGTTTTGTTTTTTTTAGTTACAGTGAACACACCATTCTTGATATTTGTGCTGATGCAGTCTGTTGAATTTTTGTAAACGAATGCTTTTCTCAGTCGTGTCAGTGGTTATTTATTCTATGTGACTGCTCAACAGTACAGCTCATTAACGCGTTGCAGTTTTGACAAAGTAGTCAAAGTGTTGAACTCACAGATTCCCACCAACAAGATTACTGACCAGACTGTCAAGAATGCGACAATAATCCGAGTTACAGTTCATATCTCCTGAGTTCTTGCAGCTCGACCGCCATCACGTCCTCTCGCCTCCTTATGTTTGAACGGCGTTTGTTGTTTATATTCCTCAGTCTCACGATGGGCCGAAGAGAACCCGGCACCGGTGAATGGTTGAATGTGCAGTGAAGAGTGCTGATATCGACATTCATGCTGTCTCCTCTTGCCCTGCAGATCTGCCCCATATGTGCGGCCCTGCCAGGCGGCGACCCAAATCACGTGACGGATGACTTTGCTGCTCATCTCACACTTGAACACAGAGCACCCAGAGACTTGATATCCTTTTTCCAAGTATTGGTCTGACCTCTACAAATGCTACCAAAACCTGGCTGCAAAAGATTCAGCCGACAGTACCCGTGAAAAGAGCAGGGGATTTCTGTGGGGGGCATATTCTGCTGTTTATGCTTTTGCTTCTTGAAAGTGGTCCAGGCCTCATTCAAATGACTCCCAGTTCAGTCTCTGTCATCCACGGTGCTTTGCCAGTTTGCATCAGGGAGGCATCTGTTCGTTGATATTTTGCTTATAGCATTAAGGCCCGTCCTCAAGTGTTGATTTGCACATCACCATAGTGGCTGAACATAAACTGGATGAAACGTCGCAATTTGTTCAGTAATGATGTCATTGTGCAGCTTTAAACAAATTTATGTGTTTCAGGCCACTGCAAGAAGGTCCACACACATTAGTTGGTACTCTATCCACTGTCATAGTGGATAATCTAAGCTATTAATTTCGGTGCTGTTAATCTTACTTGCTGGTTTGGCTTTGCCTCAGTTATTCTCTGAACATTGGCAGCTGAACAGCTATTCATGTATTATTATTATTTTTTTAAGCTGTTTGTTGAAAGGCTGTGGGCTAAATTAAAATGAGTGAAAGATGAATATGCACAAGTGAAGTAGTATTTCTTGCATGTTGTAAAAGGTATCCATTCAAGGTTCTGATCACCATTGACACTATTGCTTTGCTAGTTTAAAGGGATGCTATGCCTGTTGGGTTGGTATTAGAATGGATACTGACAAGTGTAAGTTGAATAGTTTCTTCAATGTCATCCATTATGAATGGTTAGTCATTTCAGTCAAATCCATGAGAATTGTAACTACAACCCCAAACAGTTTTCAAATATCCTGTTTTCTCTGTTCAGTGTGCAGCTTTTAATAACATTGATCTGTGCATAGTTGGATCCCTTTGTAAGTCACTCAAAGTTCCTATATTTACAGATTCGAGCTAATTCAGTGGTCGGGTTTCCCAGTTTTGTAAACTGCTGGAAATGTAATTGTATAGATCTGAAAGATTCCCTTGATAATGAAAGTGATAAATGCCGCCCCAACATGCTCCAGGTTGTTTCCTTAACTTCAGGCCTCACGATGAGTCGAGTGGTGTGCGGCACGTGAGGAGGATGTTTCACCCGGGGCGCGGGCTGGGAGGTCCTCGAGCCCGTAGGTCTAACATGCACTTTACCAGCAGCACCACCGGGGGGCTCTCCACCAGTCAGAGCTCCTCACAGAGCTCCAACTACAGCAGAGAGGCCATGGACCCCATAGCAGGTCAGTCCCACTCACGCACCCGCAGGGAAGAGCTGGTGGATACATGGCGAGTCAGCGTAGACAAACATGATCTGGTGATGCGTTTACTATGAAGAGAAGAAGCCGTGCGTGCACGCGGTCTGACAGAAAGTAGACTTGATACTTTTTTCAGATGCAGAAATGTTCTTGGATTTCCAGGTACAAAGCAGGACGGCTATAGTTTTGATGTAAAAGTATTTTTATTGATGGGTGTTTCCTTCTTTTTTTCTGTTCATATTGTTCAGACTGTTTTATTGCTATTTTTATATTGTTATTGTATTTAAGGTAGTCTTTTATTTAGCTCGGTTTTGTAATTTTATTGTCACCGTGCACCACCCTGACCAAAATTTCCTCGATGCTGTATGTGGAGCATGTATAGCATATTTGACAATAAAGTTGACGCTTTTTTTTTCTTTTTTTTTCTATGGCAATTCCGTTTTTTTTTTACCCCGTTTCCAGTTTTATCCGATTCAGGGTTTGTTATTTGCCGTGTCCCTCACACCGTTGCCATAATGAGGATCCCTGTTCAGTCCATCTCATAAACGGATCAGCAGCCCTCCTCTCTCATGACCTGCTCTACCTGAGTGGGCATCAGTGGCTGAGCAGCAGTCCAGCCATATTGTGGCTGTGCACTCAGTTTTGTGACAGTGCAGCAAAAAATGCAAATTGGGTTTGATTAGACACGTTTGTTCACTAACCTCTTAACATATATGTCAAAGGGCGGCGGCAGACCGTGATCCTTTTACGCAAACCACTGTCCAAGGTTGAAGTAAAGATGATGCATATTTCACGCGAGCTTGAGAATGCAAAGATCCCCGACACTCAAAAATGTTGCAAGTTGTGACATCGTGTCCTGGTCCTTCTCCAACTTGTCATCCAGAGTTGTTGTCCCAGTTGTCGGGCGTGCGGCGTTCAGCGGGCGGCCAGCTCAGCTCGGGCCCCTCGGCCTCGCAGCTCCAGCAGCTTCAGATGCAACTCCAGCTGGAGCGCCAGCAGGCCCAGGCGGCGCGGCAGCAGCTGGAGACGGCCCGCAACGCAACGAGGGGAGGCGGCCGCACCAACGCCATCCTCAACACCAACTCAGCCGTCGCCAACTCCAGCGCCAACCACAACACCAACCCCAGTCCCAACCCGGGTCCATCTGAGCCCAGCACACAGCATACTGCTCATAGCTCCCAGTTTCTACTCAGCAGGTTGGGGACTTTGATCGTAATTTTTGACGGTTGCTTTTTTTTTTTTGGGGTCATTTTGGGAAAATGCGTGTGTGCAATTGGTGTGTCAGTAAGGATAGTCACTGCATGGCCCCCATGGGTTCCCATACAATCTCAAATTCGATTTTTGTAAAGCTTGATCAGATATAACTAGGTGAAGGTCTTGTTTTTCTTAAATTTTTTTTTATACTTGGCGAGACTCAGAATAAGCCTCCCAAATATTGATTTATTTCTTGCCTGAGCTCTTCTCCCTGTGTTCCTCGGCTGTTCTCCCGCAGGCTGAGCGAACCGCGGCTGTCTGAGGCAGAACGGCAGGTGTGCGAGGCCCAGTGGGCCGACCGGAGCCTGTTTGTGACGGAGCTGCTGCTGTCCACGCTGCTGCCCGACGACGACGCCTCGGCCTCCTCGGAGGAGGACGAGGACGACTGTCACGGCTTGTTGCGGAATTTCGCTGACTTCGAGGCCATGGGCTGTGTTGAGGTCATGACCTTGGACGTGGCACTGGAGAACCTCAATCTCAAGGAGATGACCCCGGCCACCAAGACCACGAAAACGACGACGAAAACGGCACCAACGAAGAAAGAACCTCCCGCGCCTCCCCTTTGATGACATGGTCGCTCCCTCCCCTCAAACCACCATTGTAACTGGCTGGCTGCCCCGTCAGTCCAACTGCCAATGGATGACAAAAAAAAAAAAAAGACTGCAGATTTTTTTTTTTTTTTTTTGGCTTTGTTTTATTTTTTTCTCTCAGTGATTGTCATTTCAGCTCTCTCCCCACTCGACCCCGTGTTTATTACGTTGTGTACGTTGAATAAAAGTAGTGAGACGAGAGAATGTGAAAGCAAGCAAGCATGGTGGGTGCGTGAGAAAGAAAAATAACTTTATAAATATATTATAGAAAAATCTATATGAAAGTTGATAATCAATCACATAACTTGTTTCCTCTAGCAGATGAGCAACGCGTAGTTAGCTGTTTAAGAGACAAACACATCACACACACACTCACCCAGGGAGAGGAGGCAGACAGGAACCTCTTCGGTTAAAAAAAAAAAACAAACAAAAAAACGCTGCTGTGTATTTATAGTAATTAAAGAAGTGCTTGGATGGTTTACCACAACTGAAGCATGAGCTTAAAACACCATGTGCCCATTTTTAACTACACAGTCACCAGATGTGGGGGGGCGGGGGGGGGGCCTTTCTCTTCTTTTTAAAACACCCAAGTAACTGTAAATTAACTGCCGATTGTCACATCAATCGCATTTCTGCACCCCGCCCCCCCTCCCTCGCCTCGCCTCGCCTCGCCTCGCCGCCACAAACACACACACACACACAGACTGATGGCCACATTTGGTTACATTCATGTCCAGTCTCCAAACCCTCCCTCTCCTGTGACATCACCTGTTTTGGATCACGTGACCTTGCTTTATATGGACTGTGGGCACTCAAGTTTCGAAGCTATCCAGTGTCCACTACATAGAGGCGTACACTACAAAAAAAGGCGAGCCACAACGCGGGAGGCAAACGGAGAGGAAACAGTTTTATGCTTTTTATGACTTGGAAGGAATAATCCTTGTCTGAGATGGTTGGGTGTTTTTTTTTTCTTCTTTCTCTCTTTTCGGAAGACCAGATGCTACTTTCTCAAATTTCCCGTAATCTGAAATTCTCTCCATTACTCATGAATGCAAAGATTACTCATCATGTGACTTGAAGGAGAGAAGTCCTGTATACTCTTTCCATTAATTTCTGTCAAAAATAAGATCTTTGTATGCCTCCACTGCTAACTGAAGAAATGCAATGTATGTTTTTGGCTGGGCAAAAAAAGGCCAAATTACAGGGTAAACCTTATAGTCTGGAGGACAATAAAAATGTTTTGGATGGAAATGAACTAACCCAATCCTGCTCTCTGGTGTGTGTATTTATTTTCCTGCTGTTGGTCAATTTCCTGGTGCGAATGTACAGCATATGGCCAAAATTTACACCTAACAGGCCAATCCCAGTTATGTCATCTGAACATCTGAGTGTCAGATATTTCACTAAATACAGAGCGGATCATATTTAAGAATAAAGCTTCTCATTTAAAACTTCACCTTCATTTGGCATGGATGTTTTCTCTGTTCATTGTTACAAAGCTAAATCACTGCTTGGAGCCAGTGGAGCTGTGGTCCACGGCTGTGTACTCAAACTACTGGAAAAGTTGAACTTGGAATTGTGATGTCAAACAAGCACATGTTGTAAACATTTACCATGCAAATCTTCACATGCACCCAATTAAATACCTGAAAAAAGTGGAGCGTTTAAGTTAATTTAGTTTGCCACATTTATTCTCCTGTCATGCAACTCAGAGATGGAACAACACAGACCCACTTCATCTGATCTGTTAAATTAAAAATCCATCATTTTCACAGAATAACACTCAACACTGTGTAACAAAGTCATCAAAGATCCACTTACTAGCTTTTCAGATAGATGCACCTCCCAAAGGTTTTGGGCTTCTGATTTCCTGGTACAAATCAATGCTGCAACGTGGATCACAGTTCATTAGATCACGCACGCTGGTGATCCATGTAAGTCCAAATACACCATTTAGCCCAGAAGCCTTTTAAATGGCTTCCTATAATAAATACATTCAGCGATTCTAAAAAAAAAAAAAATCAAAACAATATGATTTAAAATAAAATGACCAGATGATGTCATCAAACATGATTTATCTTCACTGAGAAGCTGTGATCCATTTAAGACTTTGATTTGAGAAGTTTTAAATTCTTGCAGCAAAAATGTAGAAGTAACAAACATTCTTCTTGCAGAGGACAGACGACCTATAATTCTTGTGAAATCCCTACGCGAAAGTCAGACGTGTGTAGTGAAAGACGTTTTGGTCGGCATAATTCCTGCTGTTCATTCTGGCTTTGAGGAAATTGCATCTAATCACGACTCTAATGGAGGAGAGGAAGGGGGCATACACAATCCGAACTATGCAGAAATGCACGTCTCCAAATGTTAGGCATGCAATACTTGGGATTCTTGTAAAATTGGAACCTGTCATCTCAATTGTAAATGTACTCCGAAAAAAATGTGTTACTTCTCTCTGTGGCTACATTTCAAAAGCACACATCTCCAGCTGTGGCTGCAGTTTTCCTCTCAGTCCGCCTGTTGCCCATTAAGATAAACACCAAAACCACAAATAGAAAAATAAGTTTTCTGCATTAACAGTGTCTGATGCACTGCAGATCTTCCTGGCTGCGGGGAATCGGTGGTTTCCATTTCATGTTGGTTAAAATAGTAACCAACATGAAATGGAAACCATTATCCCATTCAATGTAAATGGTGTCACTCGCTGCGTGCCAACACCAAACCGGCATTTTTCAGCGTTACTGTAGAGACTTTCTAAATTAGAGCCAGCACAGCCAGCCTCAGTGCTGGGAACTTAAAAGGGCAATCTGTGCCCAGTCACTGAATCATTATCTGATCTACAGCAGCCTCAAAGGGGCTGGGATGTTCAGTCTTTACAGTTGGGTTGCTATAAGAAACCAAATGCATGTTAACAGAGTAGAAAGGATGACATTAACACTTTTAGGACACCATGATTTAGTCTCACAGTCCCAAGTAAGCTTGATTGGAGATGTCTTGAGCAACAACTTGCGAGGCACATTTAATTGAGATTTTAGAACCAAGACAAATCATTAAAAAAAAGGTAAAAATTACAATTATAGTGAAATAAAGATGCAAAAATGGGTGAAGACATGCACTCCTACGTTTCAAACATGTTGCAGTATGTCATTTTGAAATAAAACACAACTCAGCGAAATGTAGGTATTCTTTGTAATTTTAATTCCCATAATTTAGTTTAAATGCAGACATTTTTTTCACTAAAATCTTAAATAAAACATTACAGTACAATATTTGCAAATCAGAAGAGCTTTAAGATTTTTTAGAAGCAGGCTACAGTTTGTTTTTATTCATTTTATTTTATTTTTTTATTCATTTATTTGTTTTTTTTTTCCCCCTACTTTTGAAGGACCGGACAGTTAAATAGCAGTAAACAGTAAAAAGACAACACAGAGCTGTAAAGCCTGCAGGCCAGCCAAGGAGCACATTCTATTACAAAAACAGACCAGAAAACTAGAGACAGCACACCACATCAAGATGAAGGTCTGAACTGATGTCCCTCCTCCTCTGAGAGGTGGTAGTAGATCCATACATACAGCAGAGGGCGCTATTACACCAGGGGCGGGTTGAGCTACAACCACAGAGTGACAGCAAGTAGTTGCACTCTCAAGAGAACGAGTCTAGCTTTGCACATTCAGGGAGAAGAAGAAATGGCACATTCTGTTATTCTAGTCTTTCTCTACAAAAAAAAAAGGTTATAAAACAGTTATAATGCAATAGAAGCACAGCGACTCCCTCAATGGCAATGTCACCACTCATTGTTTGATGCTGATCAGTTAATACACGCTGGTCTAATGCTGTCCCTCTACGGGGAGGGAAAGTGTCAAACTGTGCCATCTAGCGGCTGAGTGCGATGCTTACTAATTTGCACCTCCAGAGTCACTACTTATCAGCTTTCATGATACGAAATATGCATCAACAACCATCCTTGATGACGCGGACGCCCTCATGAAGACGAGCCCGAAAAACGTATCTCGCTCAACTGTGTGCACAGATCAGGGTTCATTAACATTCAAACCTAAATGCGGAGACTCTGATGTGATTGTATCTTGATAAATGTTAATCCCCTGATGCATCTAAGTGTTTTTTTTTGTTTTTTTTCTGAGATGGAGCGCTGCCACCAGAGGTTGATTTTCACCTTCCCTCCCCATCTTGAGCAGTGCATCCCTTTTGGCCTATCAGGACTGAAAATGCATGGAAAAACAAACAAACAAAAACAAAAAAAAAAATGACAGTGTGAGTTACAAAGGAGGGCTGCAAAGCATCATAACAAGATGTCTCAGGCATGCCGGCTAACGACCTTCGCCACAAATAAAGCTCGCAATCGCATATAGATCCGATGTAATTTAATTATGGGAATTTGTGTTAGTAGCCTCATCAGACTATGCATTTTATCAGTCTTCTTAAAAGGCTGAAACTTCGGAAACCGTCAGCGTTCAACAGTCGCAGTATGCACGGGGCTTTAGCTCAGTTAGCTGAGAGTCATGGGAGACGTGGTGGAGCGCAGCCATCCTTTGCAACACACAGGAGTTACAGGGTCTGAGCTTCAAGAGTAGTCACCTGCCAAAACAAGGAAACAAACGTCCTAACAGTCCAGTTATAATCTAAGATTTACGATTTGCGCTCCTTCACCTACGGAGATTTTGCTTCTAGATTTTTTTTTTTGCCAGTCGTGAGCGGCCGTCCTCGTTTTAAAGCGAGGTGCTGCCCTGCTCCCCCGGCTCATGGTTCAAGCGGTAGGGAAACAAAATTACAAAGTATTTTCATTTAAAATTCAAAAATAAAAATGGAAAATTTTAAAAATCGGATCCATTGGCAACCGACACATCAGTCTACATGTTTAAAAAAAACAAAAAAAAACAAACAAAAAAAAAACACACCATGCTTCGAGGGAAACTGTCGCATGGCACCGGCGAGGTGAGACACCCGGTTAAATTAGACCATTTCACAGAACTACTGTGAGCCGCCTTTTAACAAACTGTTCCCACTTTCCAATTTCCCAAGAACCCACAACGTGTCCTCCGAAGTGTCTGGAAGCTCTCCCAGGTTAAAACTCAGATATGGTAGAAAAATATATAGTCTTGATGAAATTTCTCTGGTTATTCTCTGAATTGCACCCACACATGTAGTATTAACGCTTTGTAGTAGCAGTGTAAAGTGACAGGGATCATGATTAGCACTAGTACTACTACAACCACCAAAAAAAAACCCAAAACAAACAAACAAAACAAAAAAACCAACGAAAAACAAGTCATCACTCGCACACTTGCTCTCCCTCTTTTTCTCTCTCTAGACACTTCAGGTAATTTTTTTTTTTACTTGCACTTAAAAATTTGTGGTTAATAATTTGTCTTTCATTGGCATCATTAGGCAACCGTTTTTTTTTTCTTCCAGATACTCTACAATATGGTTACAATGTAAACACCACAGTACTTAATTATTTACTGTATCTGCACAAAAATAAAACACAATGTTACAAGGCATGTGGCTACTTAAGCATAGATTTGTTCATGAGAAAAATAAAATTAGGAAACACATCATAAGAGAAGGAACTTGCAACACCTGGCATCGAGTTTGTTCGAATAAAAATAAAAACTTTAAACTTTGTTCATCTACAGGTCAGGTGACCCAGTTAAAAAGCTGGTGATGATCAGTACTAACATCCTCCCCAAAACACCCCCCCACCCCCAATCTCATTCAAACATTATGCTCCAAACTGATATTTTCATAACCCCACTGGGCTTTCCCTCCACTTGACTCTATGACATCTAGCCAACCCTTAAGCATTCAGACTGCATTATGGGTAATCAGTGGACTAAATGCTTCCACCCTTCAAACAACACCGGCCCACTTAGAAGAGCTACACATGTTGCTGGGGTTGAATCACCGCACCTCATAACTGGCAGAGTTGTGCGATATTTGCTGTCCGACATGTCAAGGCTTTTAGCATTTGGAGGCGTCTTGACACGCATACTTCAGATATGTCACATGAGGGATATGAGGCTACAGGGGAAAACAAACAAACAAAAAAAACAACCCATAAATCCTCAACTTAGATGCGACCCACTGACAGGGCGGAGATCTGAAATGACCTTAATATGGATAATGAAGAGGTCCATCATTGGCTGGGAGCCTTTGATAATGAGGAAGTGACTCCAGTGAATTGAGCTGACTGTATGAAAATAAAAGGCAAATGGATGAAGATATGTGAAGACTTTTAACGGACCTCATCAGTTTGAGTACGTTTTTTTTTTTCCTCTGCCGGTTCAGTTTTAGTGTTTTGGCTTTTGCTGCACCTAAACCTTGTTCTTCTACAGTAAAGTTGGCATGCTGACATGGCGGCAGGATGAGAGTTTACTTTGGCATGGCGCGAACGTCTCTCAACCACTGCCGCCCCAAAACACGCCTAAACGTTTCCTCTAAGAGGGCACTTTTAACTAAAAAAAACAAAAAAAAACAATCTGCCGAACAGACAAAAATGTCAAGGTATCTTCTTACCATCATCAACATGTGATGATTTTCTCTTAATAAAAGATAACGCTTGTATAATTCCAATTGAAATACTATTTTTCAATCTCTTCTGAAGACATCAGAAAATACAGCAGCCTGTCAGTGTGTGTGTTCGTGGGTGTGCCTGTACTCTCCTATGAGCCTCCATACTGTATATATGACATCATGGAAAAGGTACAGAGGCCCCATAATCCACATAAAAACAAACATGATCCCCCCCCTCCCACCTGCAAACTCGTTAAGGACATTATATACAGTACAAATTACAGTATAATACATCATTTAAAAATATGAGATCCATCTCTAAATACATACAAGAGCTCTTGACAAAAATCACCTCTTTAACAAATCAGGTTTCTATGGTATCATATGGGAAATAAAAAAGCAGAGTGACCGGCCCACCGCCCCCCTCTGAAGCATATTCATCCCACTGGCCCCAGTTGTACCTGGCTGGCATTCATGAAAGAGATGATGGATGGGTTGGTTGACCACACGCTAGAATTTTTTTTTTTTTTTTTAAATTATCGTTAAAGCAAGCTGCAATACAACAAATCACACTAAATCCAATATAATAATATGTACAGCTTTTATTCTTGGCATTTTTGGAATACTAAGCATTTGCGAAATTATGCTACCTGGGATTACAGGCATAAGGAATAACGCAGCCAAGTTTGTGGGTTCTGTTTTTTTCTTTTACTTTTTTTTTTTTACGTCATCTGTAGTTGTGGGCTATCCAGGGGTTTTTATTTTATTTGTTTATTTTTTTTAACATATAAATTCATGATTGACTGCTGCCCCAAAAAACCCAAATAATTCTTGAGATCTTCCTCTTATTGTCTCAGGTACAGCAGATTGACTGATATGATGAGATGCACATCTTTCTTAGGCGCCCCAAAAGTAAAATAAATAGAAACCGATCAGAAACTCAAATGAGTCATACAGATTTCTGGACTGTGGAGCCAGGCAGCATGTGAACCAACCCTCCTCACATCCAGAGTACAACCAAGTCCATCTGCAAAGCACCATAGCAACCTCCATCTCTCTTCGCTTCTCCTCTCAGTCACCCTTGCCCTGTCCCTCTCTTAATCTCCTTTGCCTTTTATCTGAACCCCCGACACTCAAGTTACCCGAGTTTCCCCTCTTTCTCTCTCTCTCTCTGACTCGCTCTTCCTCCTCGGTTCTCCCTCCCAGCAGTGCGCCGTCACACGTAAGGCAGGACGCCGTAGACAAACACGGCCATGACGGCAGCGCTGAACAGGCCGGCCACGGGCACTGTGACAAACCAGGCCAAGAAGATGTTCCTGAAGAGGCGCCAGTCCACTGCTTTCTTGGAGCGGATCCAACCGACGGCCACGACTGAGCCCACCTGCAGGCAGCAGCCGGGAGGGACGACAGAAAAACAATAAGCTGCAGCACACGACCACCGTTTTTGACGACAAAGTCAAAGGCATTCTGAAGAGCTGCAGGATGTCCAGGCTTTTCCTTAGCAAGACACGACGAGTTTTCCTAAATTTAGTCATTGTTGGCCAGTGGCTCTGATCAGTCTGACAGCTGACAGACCCTCCATGATGCATTGGTAGTGTTAAGAAATGTAGGACACCGAATAGACACACAAGTCGGTGAGAGAAAAGCTAATAAAACCCATTAATGTATGAACAGCCTGCAGCTCCTCAAAACCAGCTTGGTCCAAAATGTCTGTTAGTTTGAGGAAGCAAACAAGTCACATATACCAGCCAAATGTTTGCGTGGAAGTCTAAAATGAGCAGTTGTAGTATATTAAATTCCTCATAATTACTTAAAAACAAATATATATATATATATATATATATATAAAAAAAGGAATTATTTCTGCTCATGCTAGATTTCCACCGGTACAATCTTGACTCACCTTTATTCAGGAAATCAAATGAAAGCGGTTAAAAGTTTGAATAAATTTAGGAGAGGGTTTATAGTCTCTGATTTTGTGATGCGTTGGAGCGAGCAGCCCCAAGGTCACGTGACCACCATGTGCAGTGACTGGTTTCTGCTCTGTTCATGTCACAGCGGGCAGGCGGGACTTCAAAGTCTATCTGTCTGCCCTTTTACGTCTGGAGAAACGCGAGACACCCTGATGTCGCGCTCCAGCTGCACGCACAAGGTCGGTCCAGCGGAGAGCCGACGCGTCCGAAAACAAAGTCGAGCCCGTGGCCACAGAGGAGAAGATCACCTCAGTCCGGCAGGCGAGAGCGTTTAAACTTTGAGCGTTTGCAGCCATTTCCAGTGTTTCAGTTATGCTGCAGCAAAGTCTGAACTTCGTGTGACCTCAGTGTTTGTGCTGCTGAGGGTTTGCAGAGCTTCTATAACAACCAGTCACTGGACATAATCACACCACAGAGCGGCTCATGGCCGGCCATCAGTTCACTTTAACCCCTACAGAAAGAAAAAAAAAAAAAAAGCATCTGTCATTTTGAGCGGACTGAACTCAGACAAAACAAACCATCCTCATCATTGCTCTCACACGCACACGCACGCACGCACACACACACACAGCCAGCCGCCTGGTAGATGCTGACAGATGTTGTTGGCTTCTTTTTAAAAGCATAATGAGCATTTTCCAGCGTCTTTTACATTTTTCAATTAAGGGAAATGTTGCAAAATGGCAAACAGTCTGTCTGCCCAGACTAAAAATGTGGGATTTTTTTTTTTATTTATTTTGTCCAACAACGTCTGCAAGTCCTCTCAGACACAGTCACTGAATCAATCAAATCACAACCACAATTAGGCACTTCTAAACATCATTAAATCTTGCATTTTGGCAGAGAAGTTGATTATCTGGGGTTGTTAGACGAGAGACGAGGGTATTTGGAGGTGAGAGGGGAATTGTTGATGTGATATAGATGATGCTGATGCTTTGAGAAATGAATCATCAGAAATTAAAATACCAGTTTTGAGTCTTGTGCAGGTTCCCTTCAGCAGACTGTTCAACCATTCATTTAAATTAAAAAATATGATTTTTTTTTTTTTGGAAAAATCGTCAGACACAAAGCGAGAATTTTGAGTGATGAAAACAGTGACAAATGCCATCACCTGAAATAGTGCTTGATTTGAGTAAAAAAAAACTAAGATGTGTGTCTTTATGGCTGTAAGTTTGACCTTTCCCTAATAAAAAAATTTGTTTCATAAATAAATGTCTGAAGGCATGATATGACATTACATAATGGGTTACTTCTGATGATTACAAGATTTTTTTAAAAAGGTAAATACATTTCTGGCCCTAAAGAAAATCTAATCGCAGTACAATTCTCACAAGTCTCTGTGTTGGAAAAGTACTGATTTCCGCGAGGGATGTAGTGGATTTTGCAGCTGCAGGAAAACTGCACGAGCACTTAAAACTACAACTTGAGAGTTGTGATTGCCTTTGGCGATTGACAGCTACGGGTGAAGCTCTGTGAAGCTCTCTAGCACAGCTTCGCTACCAATGACTCCAATACCTTGCAGTGGGTGGAACTTATTGGGATGCCCACATTTGATGCAACAAGCACTGTTAGCGCACTCATTACTTCAATGCAAAATCCGCTTCCAACAGACGAGAAGGATGGAGGGATGGAACGAAAAGAGAGGTGG
>CAAKHG010007575.1:32198-53289 GCA_901007715.1 Dactylopterus volitans
GCACAGCTTCGCTACCAATGACTCCAATACCTTGCAGTGGGTGGAACTTATTGGGATGCCCACATTTGATGCAACAAGCACTGTTAGCGCACTCATTACTTCAATGCAAAATCCGCTGTGAAGACAGATGACCAGAGACAGAGACAAATGGAGAAAGGGAGAGGTAAAAAAAGTGGAAAACCAGTTTGTGACAGGTGGAGACTTTTTTTTTTTTTTTTTTGCGGGAGGTAGAGGGGGCGAATGGAGGACCCACACACCAAACCATGCCGGTGCTGACGGGGGTAAAATGGAAGAGAGCTGGTGGGAATGAAACAGAGGATGAGACACCATGTTGATTGGTGGTGGGGAGAGGCGGGGCAGAGGAGGGTTCGAGGTGTCCATTTGTCTCCCGCCGAAGATCCGAGGGTTCCTGTAAAGAGCAGGGGAGAGGGGCTGCACACTGCTGCCGGGGGCCGGTCTGCGTCAGGCTGGACGCGGCTCGAATTTTGCAATTGTCTCCTTCATGTGGCCTGAATTTTAAAAAAAAGATTGTCAAGGAATTCCAGAATCATTCCAGTTTACCACAATATGGGTCCTATTTTTTTTCCAGTTAATTTGACCATCATTTTCATTCAGAACAGTTCAATTACACAAACCAAATTATCCTGTAGATGGATCTGTAAACTGTCGACTGTATAAAACAACTGCTCCAGTGTGACGTCATTCAGTGGTTTGTGGACGGTGCAAGGGAACATATTTTATCGGGATAAAAAGGTGCAGCTGGAGAGGAGTAAGGCGTAAATCTGGTACAGACAAGTTGTGGTAGCTGCTAATCAATCACAAAGTAGCGCCCTCCAAAGCATGCTCTGCTTTCTTGTATATTGGCTGATTATTACAAAATTAACATCATTCTGTATTGAAAAAGACTTGAATTTGGTGAGACCCAAAGTTCACCAGGAAAATAAGAGATCTCTATTATTGGGCTTCTTTTTGCAGCCAATAGTCACACCCTGCTGGCAATTAGAACGAATGTGGGTTTATCGCAGTTATGCATTGACCTGATATCAGACCTGAGGCTCTGCTCTTTTTTTTTTTTTTTTTTTTTTTTTAAATCAAGTCTATGTTTGCAAATAAAGACATGTTTAGATTCATTGTTTATAACCTGACCGACACGCCATACCTGGACTGCTTTTGCTCCTCGAACTTGCTGCTTTCACTACGCAGGCTGTGCAACGTTGTACTATGTATGAGACAAAACAAAGCCAGGTTGCAATTACGCAAACTAAATCCTTGTCCCGTCTGACTTTGTTGTTGTCATCGATACATGTACTTGGCAACGCCATGATTATCATCAATTCCAATCATTTCCAAAATGGCAAAAATGTAAATTGTAAGAAACTGGAATTATCCTTTCATGCCAATTCTGTGATCCAAGCAAGACTTTGAAAAACAATGGACAAAGCCTGTCGCCACGATTGTGTTTGTGATTCAAGCCTGTTGCCCTGGGAGGCAGTGTGGGCTCCCTGTCCCCTGGAGATGCCTGGAGGGAGTCGAGAGGCCAGCGGGCGGACCACTCAGTCATACCTTGCAGTGTGTGGTACTGACAGGGATTCCGACATTGGAAGCCAACACGACTGTGAGTGCGGACGCCAGTTCAATAGTGAATCCACTGTGGAAGGGGGGGAGGGGAGAGGAGGAGTGGAGCAAAGAGACATCCTTCATTGTAATGACGAGGAAGTGCCGCTGATGCCACCGTCTGACCGGCACCCACATTGAACACAGCAGATCACACGGTAGCTCTTTAAAGCATGCAAGCACACAAAATACAGCGAACATATGACCAACACACACACACAACACATTACAACACACACGCACACACGCGGAAGAGACCACTTGTTTCACGTCCCTCAATGTTGGTGGGAAATCCATCGAGTGATGTTGTCGTTTTCTGTACTACAGTGTATCAAGAGATGCTTCGTCCGGAGCCAATCCCATTCCAGATGATTCACTCTTTGACACAAAATGAATCGAGCCAAAGTAATAAGACAAGACACAAGGTAGCATTTTCCCATCTATGATAAAAATACTTCCTAGTTTACTAGGCAAACCCAGAAAAAAAAATGAATGCAGCATAATACAACAACCCTGCAACAGATACTCTCCATGATGATTTTAGTGTCTAGTTTTTATTGAATCTGTGTCAGATAGGTGCCGATTTATTTTGGAGGCTAAAATATGTGGTTGAATTATACTGGATTATATCGAGAGGTGTTCTTAATAATCTGGCCATCCCATTTATATGAATTAGGGTTGGCCGAAAAGAAACGGCTCTCGCTGAAACCCTGATGCGTTTCAACAGCACTTCGATACCCAAAGCCTAAGACTCAGATGTGAGAACAGGAACATGGGAAAGAAAAGAAGTGCAAGGAGAAGACGAGGCTTAAATGGATACACCCAAAAATGAAAATTCACCCATTATCTACCCACCACTATGCCATAGTTTTTGATTGTCAGGGGTAAACAGTTGTAGCCAGAGCAATTGAAGTGAACAGCGACCACTTCTTGAAACCTCAAATGTGACCATACTGCTCCTGCACACAGTGCCACCATGAGTGCCACCATGAGTGCCACCATGAATGCCACCATGAATGCCACCATGAATGCCGCCGCGATTGTGGCTCCAAGCCAGTATGATAAGAGATACATTTAGGCTAAAAACATGGCGCAGTTTTGCAGCGAACTGGAATGTCGGGGCTCTCGGACACTTGGATGACACCACAGGATCAGCATGGAACCGTTTTATGTCTTTTATCTGTTGTTGTTTTTTTTAACCTTTGAAGAAGTGGTCGCTGTTGTATTGGCTTTGGCTGCAATACTGTTTAATAGTGACACTCCAAAAGTGTTTTGTGGACTCCAGCACTTCACCGACCTCTCCAACAGCAAAGTGGCAAGTAGATAATGAGTGCATTTTCATTTTTGGGTGAACTACTCCTTTCATCTCAAGAAGAGATTTATTGAAGATGTCATGACAGAATATGAAAGAAAAGGAAAGAAGGATGAAGAAATTGTAGTAGAAGAGCCAAGCTGGCATCCCTCTCCATGGCTAATGAAGAGTGGCCAGGGCTCCCACTGTGGCTTTGCTCTCCCTCTCTAGATCCAGAGCCATATCCATCTTAATTATGTTGATTGGGATTGACAAAATATTAGGCACACCTCAGCATAACCCTGCAAACTTCAACAGCACCACAAATTACAGTCTCCAAAATGACCATTCGGTGAGGGTTTAACGACAGGGTTGTTGTGTTATACCAATACCTGTGAGTCAATACGTCAGGGCTGAAAACCGTCAAAAATCTCGCAATATGATATCATCACACTACTGAAGTTCTGATACAATTTTTTGTGATTTTACATTACGCTGAATATTGAAACCGGTTTTATCTAATGAGTGTTCACTCTGTTAAGTTCACTTCAAACATATAATATTCCAAGAAAATTAAATTGTCAAGCAGACACACTGTCCTAAAAACCTCCCATAAATGTTTCAGGCAACTTTGCAATTTATGTAATAAAACATTGATTACTCATGTCTGTGTATCGATACAATATTGCCACAAAACTTTTGTAATACTATACTGTATCAATCTTAAAGCGGACAGTTCTTGTTTGTAGCAGTGGGAGACAGTGATCTCAAACAAGTCAGGAAGATGTGTGCTGGCCGTATTATGTCACAAGCCCTGTGCAGTTGAGCAGACACTAATCACCCCAACTCCCCTGTTGGAAAATGAACATTCGTACGGTGCAACACAAAAATCAGCTCATCGCACACAGCTAGCAACTGTTTCTCAAGCTTTGTGAGTCCAGTCGAATGTGCAGCTTTGATTCATCATAGGAATCAACGACTGAGGCAGGCAGATTGATGAAAACCATTGTAAAAAGTTTGCAAACTTTTTTTTCCGCTGTGATATCCGTCGCCATTGAAGAGTTCACAGTATCTGCACAAACATTTGTCAAGTCAATGAAGAAAGACACACAACTCCACCTACACACACCCGTCTTTGCTCCCACACAAACGTCTTTGTGAGAGTGATGCATGGAAACAGAAATGGGAGGAAAGAGCCTTTAGAACAGTGAACCAGAGCAAATTTGTCTTAAGAGTTCTGGCAAAAGACGGAACTGGTGATGGAAGTAGAGAGCTTAAGGATGAAAGAGGGCACACAGAAGGAAAACGCCAAAGAACGAGAGGGAAATGAAGAAAGACGGAAAAATAATCAGATGGAGTGACCGTGAGAACCACTGAGGAACTAAGTTGAAAATACAAAGATTTAGAGGTGAGACGCCAAAACAGCAACAAGAAGATGTGGAGGAAAGACGAAACGGGAGAAGTTGGGGGGAGGGTGAAGAAGTGGGTTAATTCTGAAGATTGACTGGAAAGGACATGAAGAATTCTGAAAGAAATGAAAAGGGACAGAAGGAAAAAGAAAAGTACAAGAGAAGGAGTCAGGCTGGCGTCCCTCCCTGTGGTTGAAGAAGAGAGGCCAGCGTTCCCACTGTGGCTTTGCTCTCCCTCACCCCTCCTGCACTTCTCCTAACCCACAATGCCAAACAACTTCCTGTAACCCTGTGTGATGTTCCTGCCAGGCAACAAAGTACACACACACAGAAAAATTTGCTGGAACAATTAGACTTAATATGCATGCACACACACACACACACACACACACACACATATAGTACATTCACCACGCAGCATCCTGCAGGCATGGAGCTCAGCTTCCTTAAGCTGACACGATACACAAAAACATCCCTTGGGTATGCACGCATTCATGCACGCACACACGCGCACATGCACGCGCGCAAACACACACACACACACACACACACACTTCAGCTGATGCCTGGCTAATGGAGAAGACAGCGAGAGAGCGATTGAGAGATTGATCTTAGAGGAGCAGCAGTAAATCGTCAAGGATGCGTGCTGTCCACTGCTTAGGTTGCAGGACCGAGTGAGCCCCTGGGCTCCGTGAGTTGTAGTCCAAAAGAACATTTATTTATTCATTGTTATTATATAATGAGTCAAAGGGCGAAAGAAAAACAGTGATACCTACTTCATTCTCTATGCAAAGGGCCACTGCAAAGACAGTTACGAGATGACTGAAGTTCACGCACGAATGCATGTTGATGACCTAATTTTGCTTAATGATGACACTTTGCTCTGTAAGAATTATTCATTATGTCATCTCGAGCAATTGAAAAAACGAGAGGACCGAGAGTTATTGCTGCACCATAAATTTTTCAAATTCACAAACACATGTACTTTACTGCATAAACCCTCAAAATAGATACCAATGTAGAAGTTTGGTCACCACTGACCTACTAGTCTGACAGATTTATGCAAATTTATATTATTTCCAGCATAATTGGTGTTTGGTTTTATCTGATTGAACTGAATATCAGTCTGACAGATTTTACTTATTCTGTACAACTTCAGAGCCGTTTATGTGATTGCATGCACATAAACACGTACCAAAAAGCATGACTGGTGTGTGTCATCATGGCAAGCTTTTTAGGGGCAGGTGCAAAGATTCGCCAATGCCACATCTCCATAGTTCTCTCAACATACACACCATAGCACCATCTCTCCACATATATGCACAAGCACACACAACCTACAGCCCAGTTTCCTACGAGGTGGCTCTCACCTTGAGGGGGTGATGGGAGTCAGGTCCTTCCCCATGGTCTGGATGACACGGCGGCCCCACACCCACAGGCCGGCGCAGATGCCCACGCCCCCGTAGAACAGCAGCCAGATGGGAGTGGCAGCGTCCTGCATCACACCTCCTTGATCATAAATCATCCACAGAGCCACCAGGGGCCCGATGGCATTACTGCAAAGGTAGGAGGATAGATTAAGAATTTCTGTCAGTTTCATGAGGATTAGATCACATTATTATTATAATTCAATGGTTATAAAAACCATGAAAGTTGCAAAAGGATATTTAAATTCCCTTATTCCCTTTCGGTTGACAAATGTATGGGTGTACTAACTATCATCAATCTACATCGAGCCAGTGGCTAAGGCTCAAACTAAATCAATGCAAACTCTTAACGTCAATGCACATAGCGTGCATTAATTAAGTCTTTATTTTGAAATTGACATAGTGCATCTTTGTCACCACTCCAGCCCAGCGCATTTTCTTCTGCTCCCTCCAAAACATGCCAACAGCCTTCTACCGCCAGAGGGCAGATCATAGCAAGCTGTCAAGAAGAAGAAGCTACATCTGCTCCCTTCTCAGAAACAAGTCTGGAGTGCAGGAATATTTTGTATTCCGGGGAAAAGACAGCTCAGCAGTTACAACGCATGCAATGTGCATATAATGCCAGTACGAGATAAGATACTTCAGTGACACCGCAAACTCGGCCGGACACCTGAAGCAGAAGCACGGCACTGACCCATGGTGGCGCTGCCTGGCCTTAGCGTGTCAGATGTCTGCTCACCAGCTCTGACCAGCTTTAATCCACAAAATGGAACCACAACTAAAAAAGTGGCCAGTGTCACAGTTGCCACCTCATTTGCGAAGACGAGGCCTGATAGTGTCATCGAGAAGCAAGTGCATGTTCTCAAGCACAGATCCGAAATCCCATCAAGACAGCACTCGGGTGAAACATGTATACGGAGACTGCACAAATAAGGTCAGAGAGGAAGTTAAACGGAAGTTAATGAACGCAGATCAAGTCGCCATGACTATAGATGGACGGACATCATGTGGAACAGAAACGTACGTCAAATCTGACTTATCATCACAGAAAAACGCCTGGCAAATGAAGAATTGTGTTTTTCATCCATGTATTTTGAATGAGGCACACAGCAGCACATCTTCAGAAGTTTTGCGAGGAGCACAAGGCATTTTATCGTGAACGGAAGTTGACTGTAAAGAATAGACTTACGAGAAATGAAAAGGTCTGATCGTTTTAGTTTCTGTTGACGTAAATGTAACTGATGTGTTTAATGAGTATTATATTGATGTGTCGATTGGAGACCACTGAACTGAAGTCATATTGTTAAGACTTTCAGATATCAGCAAATATCTTATTGTTGCCCAAAGAACTGAACATTGTATCGTGATGACACTGATTTACAGCCCTAGCAAAAACCTTGAGGAATAAATTTTATAAAATTATTTATCATTTTCAATTACTATCATGAATTTGGGAAACAAGACACGAGTAGTCGGCCATGTGGGATGCTGTATGTAATGCAAGCAGCAGGAGGCAGCACCTGACATCGTTGCCTCCATGGGCGAAGGAACCGAAACAGGCAGTTAGAATCTGCAGGAAGTGGAACAGCAGGAACACCTCGGGCTTGTCCTTCTCCTCGTGGTCCTCCTCAGCCATGTCATCAAGGGGCACTGGTGCCGGCATCCCTTCTTCCTCCACCCCCTCCAGCTCAGTGGCCAGCTTCATCTCCACCCCGCCCTCCTCCGCCTCAATCTCCGCCTCGGCCACAGCGTTACAGTACGAAGAGTAGCTATCGTAGCGTACCCGCTTTTTGGAGTACGACACGCTGTTGCTCCTGCCGCTTCCCTCGCCCACCAGCTTTTCACTGTCCTCACGTGACTCCGTGCGAATGAGCGGCTGGACGGGCATGCCGCATATGGCTGCTGTGTAACAGGTGTAGCTGTTGTTGCGGCGAAGAAGGCGGTAGTTGTTGTCAGGTGGGCCTGCATTGGAGCCGGAGCGCTCGTTGTCGTCCATGCGGCCCAAGTGGATTTTGTGAAGCAGGTCTTTGTACAGACCCGAGTCCTTGTGCACTGTGTGATACACTTGGCCATCACTGCGCATGTGGCCATCAAAGCTGAAGCTGCCATTAGAGATGGGTGATTTCAGACAGCCATTGGTCATCGAGTGGGTGCGGCCTGCAGCGGAGAGTGGGAGAATTAGTGATGCTGCTTTCTTAAAAATGGAATTAAAAAAAAAAAAAAAAAAGGGAGATGGCTAAACAAGGTTTTGAAGACATTTTTGTTAAGGTCAGCATTTCCTTTTTTTTCAATCTCAAAATTTATTTTGACAAGAACCTTTTGAAAAGAATTTTGAAGGTTGATGGAATGATGAACTGAGGTCATCTTAGAAATCAGTGAGGCAATCTAGACATTTGGAGAAATGAAATTAGTTTATTAAACACATTCCCCAACTTTTTAAAATCCTGGGTTGCCGGATTTGTAGATATTCATGTATTGACTAGAGAGACCAGAATCACCTTGATGAAGGCTGTAAATCATGCTGTGCTGGAGATGAGTTGTGTCTCGTTAAATCTTGCTTCAATTACCATTCATGCCATTATTTTGCTCAAACGCAACAGAGCAACAACAACTCTCCTCAAACACAAAGATAACAACTGGCACTTTCCAGTCCATTTGTCTTCTTTCCTCTGTTAACCGATATATTGATGAACTTGCATATCTTTACTCAGTAGTGTTTTTAATAACAAAAAGTATTACAGTATTTACCATAGACTCTGCCATTTGGCAAGACAGTGCCTCCGTTAGCCAGGTTTGTGAGCTCTCCACTGGAGTCGCGGTTGGCTCGGTCACCGCTGCCGCCAGTGAGAGGCAACACAGCTTCATCTGTGCCCTTTGCTCCTGGCAGCTCTTTAAAGACGGGGCTCTCCTCCTCCTCTTCAGGGATCTTGTCCAGGCTCTCATCGGAGATCCTGGACAGGGCCTGCTCCTTCTTTAGACGACCTTAATACAGTGAGTGATGGAAAGGTTTAGTGAGGAGGTGATGAAAATATGACAGCAGAAAATATGAAAATATGACAAATAGATGCTCTGCAGCGAGAACGAGCCAAAGACATCGGAACTGGTCATGCACAAGTGAATCACCTAGTTAGGCCTAAAGAACATATTTTTGTGCAACATACACCTGCAAAATGTAATTTTCATGAGTAGTTGTTGAAACTGTGTTGCAGCTCAGCAGTGAGAAAAAGGCCCAAAATGGAGCTGAAAAAAAGGGAAAACTATGCAGCAACATTCCAAGTATAGCCATCAGCTGATCCAAAGCAAACTAATCCCGCGCTGACAGACTCGATGCCCTGTGCCCCTCAAAACAACCCCCAGTGCAAACACATAAGCATACTCAGTCATTGCTGGTTTTGTTTTAACAGATACAATAATATCCAGATTAAGACTATACCAACTACTATATCAAATATAAGGCACTGGAAGGGCGTTAAGAAACAGGTCAGCTTGTCCTCACTCATGGCTGAGGACAAGCAATTATTGTTTATTGACGTAAACAATCGTTCCAGTTTACGTGTCTTCTTGGGAAAACATCATTTCCTTTGGACACTTTTTTTTTTTTAAAATCCCTTTAAATCCAATAGAAACAGTTTCTTATAAAGATGAATTTTCTAGTTAATCTCACTTTATCTGAGACCATCAAATTCAATCAATCCTCTGCTTGTTGAAAAAGACAAGATGTTATCTATCCTGGTTGTTATCTATCCTGGTTATCCTGATTTTTTTTCTTACTGTTATTTTATTCTTTTTTGGTCAACTTGTTTTCGTCAAGACTCTTGCTTAAATTTGCTCTTCCTCCATCTGACTGGCCAACGATGTGACCGTCTGTTTTGCCAATGTCCTCCACTTTCTCAGACATTCAACTTTCTGCTCTATTTTCCACTGTTTTGTGTAATCTGTGTGGCTGTGGGCTTTTTTACATTAGGGGAACAATGTTTTACCTTGACCTGAAAGCTTTTTACACTGCAGGCTTTGACCTAAACGTCTGAGACAGAACGCCACACAACTATGTGCTCAGATATATAGTAGTCTAAGGTACTTGAGTTCACAGAGTCTGTTAGTGGCTTTGGCAGAGACCATGGAGCAAACTCATCCCCGCGTGACCTTATGTCAGAGCAGAGAGAGTGTAAGCAGAGGCCTGCTGTTGAGCACGGCCACAGTGAAAGAAAGACTGGACACACACAGATACTTACTTGCTATCTTCCTCCTCATCCAGGGACAGACGAATATCCAAACTACACCGGCGCAGACAAGCGCCCCAGCTAGCGTGATGAGGAAGATGGCCCATACCGGTAGCATCTCTATCCCCAGCACTGCAGTCAACAAACATGCACTCTTGTTAGAAAACAGTCATCACAAACAGTCTCCAAGTATAACAATACTTGTCACACCTTCACTTGGAATTTTGAACAAGAAAATTATACTGGCGCCTTCACTCCCCTTGGACCGAGATGATTATTTTAACATTGGTGTGAGACTAAATATCCAATTTAGGAATTACTGTCACTTACATGGAGCTCCAGTGTACATGATGGAGAATGTATTGATCCCAATGGTGGAGGCATAGAAGAGGGGTAGCGCTCGCAGGCCGTTGGGAACAGAGTCATCCTTCGGAGAGAGGACAAATATATTCACAAAAAACAAATGAATTATTAGATTTTTGCTGTACATTGTTAGGATTTTTGTCTGGTATGAGGAAAAGCTGTGTAAAGATGTTTCACCTTAGGCTCTGCAAAAATACAACTGGCATTTTTTCCTCTGCATTTCATACACAATTAAAAAATAAATCACCAAATGAATCAATGGCTACATTTATATAGAATACACAATATTACAAGTTTTGCCTTCATTCCAAAAGCAGACAATATTCCATGCCAAATGAAAATGAATATTTCACTATTATTCCCCTTTACATGCAGATGTACATACTTAATTTAAGTCCAAAGTGAATCCTATTAAACCACTTTGGAAGAATTTACTTCCTTTTTTTTACAGTCATATGCATATTCTGAATGTGCTTTATATATCTAGAGAATTTTCCTAAAACAAGAATTTTCCTGCATATCCAATATGTCTTGAATGGACCATGCTTATCTTGGCATATGGCCTAATTAGGAATATCCAAACAGGATATCCTGTTTACATGAGCTGTATCAAATTCTGAATATTGTAACATTGAGAATAATGGTGGATAATTAGTGTTAACAAAGCAAACACAACAACAACAACAACAAAAAAGACTGACAGACTTCTTGACCAGTAGATTTATTTCTAATTAATGACCCATCGCTCTTTGCACAATATCCTGCATGCTTGGATGTTCAGCCCTGGCCATTTGAAAAGCTGTGGAAAAGGTGATAAAAGCTGATAATGTAAGACTGGAAGTGCAACTACTCATCCTTGCAAAACACGCAATTTACTGTCATGAGGAGTCTGATATGAAAAATGACCAATCTGTGTCACAAAATGACACGCCGTAATTCTGATTAGCCTTTTGCAAGAGTTTTGATACTCAACTCGGCTATTATCACTGTACGTAATAGGTAGATCAAATGTTCCTCTGCGGTAATACAAGCACCTTGCAGAGATAGATGAAATCATCCTGAATTTGGCCTGTCTACGCAGTAACGCCAGTTCAAATGACAGCTCATCCTATTGAGTCATCCTGCAATCCTGTCGTCGTGACCTTCGGATGATCTACAACACTTTTCTCTTCCTTGTCTGCCAGAGACTGCCAGTTATGCAACAGCAGATCTGCAGGTGTTGCCAAATCAAATGGCTTTCATCATTGCTGAAGTTCTCTTGATGTTTGTGTGTACACAGTTATGTCTGCGACTAAATGTTTGGATTTAAACACGTAACCCTCCATGCTTGCAATGCAACAATATAGTGGAAGTGTCTGAAATGTCCAGAGAAATGATATACTCCAGCCCATTGCATGTACAGTCATAAAACAGTATGTTTTCAAGTTTACAGGTTTAACCATATCTTAAGTGTTCAATCCAAAAAACATGCTTCGTTTAAATGGGTTGTAATGAACCGAAAATATTTCCAGTCCTGGCGCTGTCACCTCCTAAAGTCATTTCACAGTTTTTGTATGGAATTTAAAATAAATGAAAAAATTGCTTTCATCAGTTAGCTTTTAATATCCTGGTGGGTGTTACCTTTAGCCTACCAATAAGATGGGAAAATGTTAGCCTGGCTTTAAATATTGGCTCTGGCTTCATATTTAATGCACCGACATATTAATAAATCTGTATTTCCCAAAATGTCAAGCTATCCCTTCAGGATTAGACTAACTATTCCCTAATTGTGATTAAACTCAGAATACGGTGAAGAGCAAAAGCTGATGAGAAACTGTGCTTTTTTTTTTTCATGAGTGGATATGGAGTCATTCTATCATTCTAAGTAATCTCACCTTGTTGAGGATGATGGATCTGATGAGAATAAAGAGGAGTCCAGACATGAGTCCAGAGAGCAAAGGGGAGATGAACCATGACGCCACTGCAAAAGGAGTAAAACATGTCATCAGGACAGTAGCACACTTGGTCACGAACAATGCAGCCCTTATGGTTTTATATCATCTCTTTAGTCATTCTAAATCCTTACGAGGAGGATTACAGAGGTTCACTTGTGAATAGGCAAGGCAGGGAGTTGGTTGAGGCCCTCCACAACATTGTCTCAAATTGTGGTAGCCATACTGACCACAACCCCCTCCTCCTTCAATAAGCAACAGATTAACGATGACATCTTAGTCAGAGACCTTCCCAACGAGGCCCAACCCAATGACGTATTTGTTGAAACTGTATTATGCTGAAAGTTTGAATGAATAATCAGTCTTCTTATGATAAAACAGAAAAAAAAGGATGAGGAAAAATGAAAGCAAGACACTGTTGAGAAAAGAATGGACCTCGACTGGCTTTGCAGCTCCCTCCAATTGCAATGTTATTTTAAGGGGACTTTTTTTTTTCTTTGCACTTTTAATGTCTCGGGATTCATGGTTCAATTACACAGAGAATTTTTGCACAGCAAAGAAGGCCATTCTGTGCTGCTTAAAAAAAGTGCTTAGATTTAGTACATTTGTTTTCAATATCAGATTGTTTATAGCATAGTGGTGATTAATCCTGGTTGAAAGGACGTCCTGGGAATTTTTACCCAGAGCCCTAAGAGACTCTAGAATTACCACTGCCTTTCTAACAAGACTTTAATGGAGGGCAAACAAACTCTGTTTATAACCAACCACCCAGCTGAATTCATTATTTGGAAGAGCATGGTTTTATGGAATGGTAAATAATTAATAAAAAATTATAAGCATGTAAGAATAATGCACTAAACTATATGTGTACACCATAGGCACACATTAGCAGGCATGTTGTGATCACACACACATAAACTAGTCTCACACAACACGTGGCCATTACCAATCTTAACGAGCTGCATCCACTGTACGCCCTTGGTGCCAATGGCCACCATGGAGAAGCCGATGGTGGCGCCAACAATGCAGTGAGTTCCAGAGATGGGCAGTTTGAGGAAGGAGGCGATGAGCTGCCAGACTGCTGAGCCTGTGATAAGAAGAGACATGAAACGCAAATATTCATCAGTATCACTTGGGTAATGTTTCAAGGCAAGTCTAACCCGTAGACAATAAATTTCACACAAGCTCATTGTGTTACTTTTTGTGTCCAACTTAAAGAAGTAATGACTTCAGACAGCATCCGGCATCTGACGTAAAGATTTAAGTGTATTTTTGATATCTAAAAATTGTATTGATTTGTTCAGAATTCTGACCTTTTTTTTACTCCATTAAGCAGAATTTTCAAATGTGGTATATAGTATATATAAATTATGGTGTAATCCATTATATCCATCAAATTTTTCATGTAGAATCAAATTTCACCAAGGTAGGTATATTTTGAGTTAAGTCAGAAGCTACAAATGACCAACAATGAAAAGTCCTACACATCTCAAATTTTCTTGGATTTTATTTGAATAATAAGGTCTCAGTGTTAGTCTTTATATTTCAAAGCCTAAATTAGACAATGAGAATTTTTGTGTTTGAGAACTCCTGTGAGACACCAAAACTAACATGCTGGACACAATAACCAGCTGTTATTTTAACAATTCCACCAGCTGAAAGTACCTCTAATTATGCACAAATAATAAACCAGGGAAAAAAGTTTCTTCCTCATGAGTAAGTAAAAGTTCCCAGCATTCACTTGTTTCATCTTACAACACCTGAATTTCCAGGGAAAAGGGAACCTCATACGTGCATAATGTTACCTTATTTACCACCATTTCCCATGTCATTAAAATGTCATTGTCTCAGAAGGAGCCCCATTGTTTTCGGTTCTGTCCCATTCATTCTTAGAGGTGAGTTAATGCTGATTATTAGAGCTGCTGCTGATACTCAACAATTCATGCATACGACAATAACTGAAACAACTACATTTTTTTCTTTGCCCTTTGAAAATAGATTTGTTTTGGGTTTTTTTCACATTGTCTGGCCATTGTTTTGATGTGTCAAGGACAAAACTGATTTTCTTTCAAGAAGCCAAATAAGCCGTAATACATGAGATGTAAAAGATGTAAAAGAGGTCCACCTTGAGTTGGCAAACTCTAAAACTTTACAAACATAATCAAGAGGTCTGTTCATCCTGTGTACCGCTTTTCTGGAGGTTGATGTGGCTGCACAAGCGCTGTTCACAACTGCCCAAACATGAGAGCGGTTTGTCAGGTTCGTTTCTAGATTGTGAACTCGACTGAGTACCAGCAGCTCGACTTGAGGATGTGTGCATTTTACATGTATAAGATAAGTCTATACTGATGATTTTTCTGATAACTATGGCCACGCTTAAGTTGGACCATGACCCATTATCCATTTCAGTCATTTAGCAAATAATCATTGTAAATAAATCAGTTAGGATTTTTCACCTCCAGCGTGACAAAACAAACTACTGGTAGACATTAAAGTTGGACTGCAGAAAATTATATTACGCATATTCACCAATTTCTAACTTTTAAAGTATGCTGAAGCTAAAAAACAAATCTAACTTCAACAGTTATCCTGGAACAAAATGCAACTGTATTTTTCACCACAAAAACCTCTCTGCATATTTATCCACCATTAGAAGACAGGTGAATTTGTAATAGAGTTAACAATACCTTCCAAATCATTTATTATAATTACACTTCCTCTGAACAAACAAATGATCACTAAACCTGCCTATTCCAAATCTATGATTTTCTGTCTATAAATATAAAAAAAACAAATAGAAAATTACCATTTTTTCCACAAATTTCTAGCTTTGGCCACTAACAAACAAAACAAACAACTAATCACCTGCAAAAAAAGTTATTGAGGGATTTTCTTTTCTCAGTAATTCGACTTACCAACCATGGCGCTGACCTCTCCTGCCATGAGCACAGGTACCGTTTCATTGTACAAGGTGACGTCTATGATGCCTTTCCGAATCGTCTCTCCCACCTTGGCCCCCAGAAGCATTGAGCCCAGTGTCTCAAAGATGGATGCCAGGATACAAGCTTGCTTCAGTGTCACCACACCGGACCCTACTGCAGTGCCGAAAGAATTGGCCACATCGTTGGCGCCCACTGAAAACGCCAAAATGAAGGCGATGATGAAGCCAAAAATCACCATCCACAGATATGACTCCAGATCCATTTTGCTATGGTTTTGCTCGCAAAAAAAGAGAAGAAAAAAAACTAATAAAAATCTTAAATACTCTAAAAAAATGAAGTGCTCTGTGCGTGTTTCTGCGGAGGACTTAACAAGCCCACTTCAATCTCTTCGTCCCCTGGTTGATAAGAGTTCGAGGGGAGAAACACAGCTGCTAACTAAGTGTTTGAATCTCAGTCCAAAGATTGGAGACTAGTGATGGTGAGTGCAGGGAGCATTCCATAGCTTAATGTGAGACGGTCTGTCTGCACGTTCCCTCACCTGCAAGAGAAACAAGAGATACAGAAACAGATTAGTGTCATGAGCCTATTACCCTTTTCTAACATCAGCGACCATCTGAATCATCTCCTTATGACATCCTCAAAAAACCCATTGACAAAGGGGAGGAGGGATTAACAAAGAAAGGAGGAGAGTTTGTAAGAGTTGAGGAGTAACAGCAAAACAAAGAAGGAGGGATTTGGTGTGGATGATGACAATGCAGAACTGGCTGTGATGAAACAGTAAGAACACTCTAGCGAGGAAAGCTGAGGACATCTCAGACAGGAAATAACAGTACGCACTTCAAAGAAATCAAATCAGACCAAATCAGAAGACCTGCTGTCAGCGATGAGACTATAAAAAGAGCCAGAATGAGATGAGCAATGCCACCAACATTAAACCAGACGGTTAGCACCTTATCTCCGAACAAAAAGACAGCTGACATTTCTGTCAAAGCCGCTTTCATTTCACAGGCATTACCTTTGCCACACATACAGATAACTGCTGTCATGAATACAAAATAATAAAATTCACTGAGAATCTATATTAAACCATTATCTCGATCACCATCATCGTCGTGTCAGACACACGGATGCCAGAAGTGATAACAGGCAGAATTACCAAGGAAATTAAATGTTTTACATCACACTGTTGTAGCATTTCCTAAAAATGTCTGGAAACGTTTGATCAAGCTGATCTCATTAAGACACAAATGTGAACCAAGGGATATTTTCACTGTCAGTCTGTAGGATTATAGCATGGCAGATTACATTGTGGTTACTCTCTAATCTTTGCTCTTTCAGCCTCAGCATAACATGTTACATCGCTCAGTCAACGACACTCTAAAAAAGGTACTCACGAGTTTTGTCACATTCTTTGGAGTACAAGTTCAAACACAATCAAAGGTTTGCTGCAGTACAAAAAGATTTTCAAGAATTAAGTCAAGACTGCATTGCAGTGGAATGCTGCATTTTGGGGAGTCAGGTAAGTGAATTGTTGTGAAGTTGTGGTCAAGAGTCCAAAACCTCTTTGTATTCTTGTTGGAAATGTTTTCACAAAATTTCTTAATCTAAAAAAACTTAACTTTTTTATGTTTTCAGGGAGAATGACAGCATTTGAGTTGGTGGAATATGGAAAAAGTAAAACTTTAATGTAATTTCATAGATGTCAGAGTTCATACACATAATCCATATTTTAACTGACTCAACTTTCATCAAATGTCTCACAGAAAAGTGCTTCATCATTTCTGTGAGTCTTGAGAACGCGATTCATTTCTTAGTTAGAAGTCGTGCTGTTTGTGTACAAATAACAAAAACTCAGACAGACATACAAATAAAAATACAAACAAAACGTTTTGAAAGTTAGCGGCAAATTACAGCTGTTACCATTAGTATGGCCTGCCATCTGTTAACATGAAGATTTCTCCTGACACTAATTAATCAGTGCTCTACCTGCTCTTATATCTCAACTCTGTAGTACTCTGTACGCATGAAAAACAGGAAACATGTTATGCTGGTGCCATGCAGAAAGAAAGCTCTTGTACACTATCAATAACCAAATATTGGAGTAAAATCTGTGAAACTGCTGCAAAAATATAGTAAAAGTACTGTCCTCTAGTGATGCACTTGTTGAGTGCATCTGTTAGAAAGTTGATCACTTTAGTTCTAACAAAATGTTGAACGCTTTCCCTGTATCGGTTAAATTCCACAAGTCTTTTCACATCACAAAAATGACAATATGCATTGCAAATAAGGCCACCAACACCGACGCCTCTGGTGGTCTTTAACCACAAACAACTAGGTCTGGGTTACGTCTTTTTTCTTTTGTCATGGCCACATAATTAAAGTCATTTCATAGGAGTTAATGGCAGCACATTCCCTTCTATGGTTAAGCCAATTGTTCCTGGGGAGCATTAAATGTAAACAGCTTTGAAGCCAAACAAGGACATTCTCTTGGCATGAACTGACTGCGTGCTCCTCATCTCATGGGGGCAAGAAGCGCTTTCTAAATGCCTGCTGCCAGTTGTGGCTCCCTCCGCCTGACCAAGAACTCCATCTGGAACAGTTGAGGTTACATTATATCCTTTACCCTTTGTGGAACCACAACACACACATAAAAAGCTTAAATAATTTGTGGTTTGATCAGGTCTGTGAGAGACCTCCCTGAATTGGGATCAGTTATCTAAAACTGAAATGTAGTAAAATGCTAAAAATCTGACATGTCTGATTTTCCTTACAGTCACTCAGAAGATCGCTGGGTGGTCTGTTAGTGTAGAGGGACAAAGAACTCAGGGGCTGCAGTCAAATCTCAAAAAGGTCCAAGTAAAAATTATGTGACACTTCACAGATCCCTGAGGGAGAATTCAATTTTCACATTCTCCCCTCCAGAGAAAGATCAGAGCAAAGTATCGTGTCCCTGGACCTGAAGATTCAAAAAATTCTAACATAGAGGTCAAAGAATCTGGGGTTGAAAAGACGATACGCTTAAGTCATGAACACATATCCATTGTACAAAGTAGGATGTCAGAATATCCCAAAGTCTAGTCACGTATGCTACTTTTAAGGCTTTAAGGGACAAGATATCTTTTGTTTTTACTCATCAGACAAGTATAAGTTGTTTTATGTACAGATGTTGTTACTGCTGCTTTTATCACTAGTAGTAGCGGTAGGAGTAGTTGTAGTAGTAGTAGTAGTAGTGGTATTAAAAGTCGTGGCAGTACTAGTAATAGCAGGTGGCCCGGCAAGCTGACGAGCGGCGCCACCTTCTTGAGACGGAGTTGTACAGAGCACGCAGGACATATCACGTGTACATACGTAAAAGGTCAAGGGCCAAGAATGCAGTGCGGGATCAGGTCAAAATTAGGGGTGTAACGGTTTTGAGCCGAACCGCTAAGCCGCGGTTCAGCGGAGTTTGGTTTAGTGGCTCGTTTTCTCATCTTGAACCGCGGTTTGGTCGCGCATGTCAAAACTACGAGGGGCACTTGAACGCAGCATAGCCTCTCACACGTGTTGATGGCGGACAAACCTGAACTAGCAGACCCTCCAGCGGCTCTTCGGTCATCTGTACGGAGGCATTTTGGATTTACAGTTGAGACTACAGAGGCTGGTGGTCATGTTGTTATCAGGACGCAAGTTATTTGTCGTTTGTGTTCAGCGAAACTGTCTGTGGGAGCGAGGGGTATCACCTCAAACATGCTAGCGCATATGAAGAGATATCACGCCGACAGAGACCTCGCTCAGCCAGGCGCAGGAGCGACGACCCCACGACAACAGCCAGATCTTCACGAAGCCTTCAAAATTAAACTTGGTCCGAAATCAGAGCGAGCAAAAACAGTTACCAATGCTATTGGGTTAAACCGAACCGAAGTTTGAACCGAACCGCAACTTAAAAACCGAAAGTTGAACCGAACCGCAGGCATGTTGAACTGTTACGCCCCTAGTCAAAATAAAGCAGATCTGCAATCAATATATTTCACATTGTAACAGGTGCATAGTGTCACTGTGTCGGCATGGGCCATGCGGGACGGATTTGGCTCACTGGCCTCTAATTGAGGTTGGCTGGTCTAACTGCAAAGGGTTTTTGGAATCGTTCCAACATTGAGTGAGAACACTATGACCGGACACTCGTGAAACAGCTGCAATCTAGTTCAACCGGGCAACTGTCCACTGCTCAGTCTTGTCTGTGACAACATTAAGGAAATGGTCCCGACAGAGGTAGAGGCATGTCTACCTTTAACAAGAAGTCTCAAAGGAGGTGACGTGATGCGAGTTGTTGTGGAGAGTGTAAACATGAAGGCACCATTAAGAGAAGAGTGGAATAATAAGCTTGAGTACAGGTTGTGTAGTTTAGTGTTATCTTAAAGATAAAAGCATAGTGAGTGTTTGCAAATTTCTGAACGGTCACAACAAAATCAGCACAGCACACTACAGACAAGCTGAGGTTGTGTCTAGGTGATCGAACACCGGCTACATATGGATGAAACGCACTCCAAACTGCTGCCCGTTGTTTTTACTGCCAATCGAGCAGGAGAACGAACTCCTCCAACAAAAAGCACTTTTTCCTGAAATTAAATGATGTTAAAGAAAGACTTGTGGACATAAATTATTGTTATCAGCTGATGAGCTAACCTGGCATTTATTCTACAATGTTTTCTTGCTACCAGGGTAAGAATTCACTACAAATTAATGTTAACACAGTTGGATTTTTTTTTTTTCTTTTATGTTCAACAACCTCTTTGTCACTTTGGGAAGTGCTACATAAATATCAAGTTTTACAATCAAAGTACTGACTGTGTCAATTTTTTTAATCCAGGTTAACCACCGCACCAGGACAGCACCATCAAGCTTGGCCTTCCACCAAACAGCCAGAGATCCCGGAGAGGTAACTGTCTGCACAGCAGTCAAAGACGTCACCTCAGAGAACAGACAGCGCAGTGTGAGCGAGCCGGAGGTGAGGAGAAAAGAAATGAGAGCGAGTGTGGATGTGGGTGTGCGCACAAGTGCCAGGCCTTTTTAATCAGGTCTACTATTTCCTTGACGGGGGAACTCGACATGACAGCTGCAGATGTTTCTCGGTCCATTTTGAGGATCTTGCCCGACTCTAACATCAGTCCACATACAAACACTGAGTTATGCACATAACACTATTTTGTTTTAGGGTTTAATTTTACATTGGTGATAATATTACATTGCATTAGTTGACCATCACCATTCTTTTATTAGCTGTGGTGCTGAAGATATGATTCAGCATTTCCTCAGTAAGAATAAACAAAACACTATTGTCCAGCTGCCACAACCTTTTTCAGGATTACAGGTTACAGTTAATACGTGCAGTGAAATCCAACATGAGTGCCTCAGGGCATAGAGACCGGTCAAACAGCTCTACAACCTTTACTGTGATCTGCGAATCTGACGTTAAAAAAAACAAAACAGTTTCCTCTTTCTGTCATCAGAAATACCGAACATAATTTTATAACGAACTTATTACATTGCTGAAGAGCCTCAAAGGACTTGAAGGCCATTGTAGTCTACAAATTTTGGGAAATGACTTAAATCAAAGTTTATACCTAAAGGCAAGTTTGTTCTTTTCTAAAACGATTGTAATGATTTGGGCTCTGCCGTAGCCCAAATCATTACAATCATTACAAGCCCAGAGGTGCCTTGGTATGAAACATCCTCTGTGGGGTTAGAAAAAAAACACAAACACATGGAGGGCGCAAACACAAACCCCAGATACACATGCAAATGTCACACAGAAATGATTCAAGCTGGGGACCTTGTTGTTGAGAAGCTACAGTGATGACCACATCACGCTGTTATGATGCACTACTCTTTTGTTTTTTCTATACTTTACTTAACGG
>CAAKHG010007576.1:3560-13807 GCA_901007715.1 Dactylopterus volitans
AGCTCAGGGGCACAAGTCATGACTGCACAAGAACTGGCCCTATGCATAAGAGCAAGACAGGCCAAGATCTACCACAGCAGACAAGACCCAAGGTGCAAGCTGTGAAAAGACGCTGCTGAGACACTCCAGCACACAATAGCAGGATGTATGGCACAAGCTGGAACAGTGTACATGGAGAGGCACAACCAGGTAGCTGAGATAGTGAAGAGGAACATCTGTACTCAGTGCAGATTAGAAGTACCCAAATCCCGATGGGACAGACCACCAAAGGTGTTTGAGAACAACAGGGCTAAGGTTCTGTGGGACTTCAGACTCTAGACTGCCAAACAGCCGCTGCCCAACCAACCGAACATAGCAGTGGTTGACAAACAGCAGAAGTGGGAAGTCATAGTAGATGTGGCGATACCAGCTGATACCAACATCAGGATAAAGAACACAAGAGACTGAGAGGTACCAAGGGCTGAAGAAACAGCTGCAAGAGATGTGCAAGGTCAAAACTGACGTGATGCCTGTGGTAATAGGAGCACTGGGGACTGTGACCCCAAAACTGGGGGAGTCGCACCAACAGATTCCAGGATCAACATCTGAAGCCTCAGTCCAGTGCAGTAAGAACAGCTAAGATACTCCACAGAACCCTAAATTTCCCAGGCTTCTGGTAAAGCTTGGGGAAGACAATGCCACTATACACCTTCACTCTACCTCCCTTAACAGACTTTTTTTTTTCTTTTTAAAATTGAGCGGAAGCCATGTTGGTGGATTTGGGAACAATCATCCTAAAGTTAAACATTACGTCTGGACTTTTGGGGATTGCAATGTTTTTGAAAATGTAGGCATTGGATTGTTTATAATTTGTATGAGAGCATCCCTTTGTGGATAATATTTGGACAGTAATTCACATAACGTTGCAGTGTTGCTTGGGCAACCGCTCGCTCAGGTTTTGTGTTAAACGTACTGGTCCATGTGGCGATTGATCATTTGCTTTGCACCAGTACAAATAATTACTTAGCTCTTTTTTGGAGAGTTGTTATATCTAAAGCTGTGCTTGGTCATGAGTCTATATAGACGATATGTGCAAAGTTTCCTGTTGATTGCACAGATCACCGAACAATAGTTTGAGAAAAAGTATCTAGCATATCACTCAGTATTGAACAAAAAAAATTGCATACAATGGGAAATAACTTTAAAGACTGGGGTCTAAATACTACTACTAGTATGACCACTACTATCAAAATATAACCATAGCCACAAGTAAAGCATACATTTCTGAGAGAATCCTAACCAGTGTTGTCACTCAATTTTGATCTAACCATCGATCCAGATGGTTCTCACTATGGTGGAAATTTTAAAATAGAGAATTCTCACAGAAAAAGTTTTACAATAATTGTCTTTTGTCGTTTTATTAGAAGCCCTTGCACATGGATCAGTGCAGCAGACAGAGTCAAGGCTGACTGCCACAGAATATCAAGTGTTCAGCACATTTATAGAATGAAGGTACACAGAAAGTTTCATAAGCAAGGATTGTACCTGTCTCTAGTGGTCGGTGAAAAGGATTGCTTCACTTTAATAATGAAAACAGTGACTTCGAGAGGCATGTGCAGCTCATTAAATCCTCTGGCTTTGGTGGCAAAACATAGAATTTCAAAGCCTTGTAAACTTATGCATGTGCATAAGTTGAACATTTTTTCATCCTCAAGGTCTTATAAAAGCTGTGCAGAGATCAAGTGGATCTAATTAACCCTCTAGGAGGGGTTTGTTCAAATAGAAGCACTGGTAATGGCAACATTTGTCTCATTAACTATAGCAGCCATGTTTAAAGCTGGTCTTATTATTGCTATTATTTATCTTGCTTATTTTTGGTCACGTGGGTTTGGCGGCACAGGACTAGTAATGATCATGTTCACCTGTGGGTTTTTGTGAGGGGTGAGATGAGGTAGTCTTACTTTTGCTGGCGGCTTTCAGTTTGTATTGTTGTTTTGGATGTGATCTAATGCCCTTGAGAAAAACAGTTTTTAACTACGCCTGGTGCTTCCTTGAGAGCAGTCATTGCCTGACAGCACCACATTGAACTGCAGTATGTAACCTGTTTCATTACATTGTTATATTGGTTTGTTTGACACAATTTGAAGAGGTTACAACCGTGTGGAAATTTGAGGTGCATTGTTATTTTGAGGGGTTTTGAACAGAAAGACCAATTAACAAAACAAAAGGAACAATTGCAGTTGGAATCAGATATAGCCACATCCATGGCAAAGGTGAATATTTTAAGTACTAGATCAGACATACCTCTCATGCATCAGATGGCATGAAACCTATTTTAATAAAAAGGACAAAAAACATTTGAAGCACTTAACAATGATAAAGAGACTTTTGTGCCACATAAACTGAAAAAGGATAACAAACAACCAGAAAAAAATGGATTCATACTTTAAAGGCACAAGTAGACAATGTCACACATCTCCACCAAGGCCCCTGAGTGGTCATAGAAACATTAAGTACAGCTCCTACACACACATACGACACAAATGGAGTCATGCACTCTATTGGAGAGGAGAGCACACAGTGAGGACATGAATTTCCTGAAAAAGAATGGAGTTTGCTTTGGATGCTTGTGCACTGGGCACATTAGCAAATTATGCAGGAAATGTCAACCAAGTATGTCTCTCTCTCTCTCTCTCTCGCAAGTATGCTCTACATACACTATGAGGAATAGGCAGAAGACACAGAAGATTGCAAGAGCAACTCAGACAGTGCAGTGGAAAGTTCCTTGGTTGCAGTCCAAACCAGCCATCTCACTCGGGCCTGTGAAAAGCTTGCCATCGTCCCAGTGAAGATCAAAACAAGTAAAATTTGGTGGAGTTTAGTGTCCTTCTGCACAACAGGTAGCCAACTGATATGCAGAGCGCACGCCAGCCATAGATCTGGAGCACCGTGATGGAAAAGTTTGGAAAACCCCACCCCATGGGGTACACCTGTCACAGTCTGGGTTCGAAGGTCCAAGGTGATGCTTCCTGCGCTCCTGTTTCTGCATCAGGGTTCCTGGCTGATGCCTCCTGTGTTCATGTCCCAGGATTGAGGATCCCGGCTGACACTTTCTGTGTTCCTGTTCCAGGCGTTGGGGGTCCTGACTGTCCCATTGTCACCTGTTCCCGGTCTTCAGTCACGGGTCCCACCGATGGATTTTTCAGTTCCAATTACAGGTCAGGTTCTTCGTCTCCAGACACCAGTCCACCCTACATCTGTTCCTGTTTTCCAGTCAGGGGTGCCATCAGTGTCTGTTAGGATCCCGGCTGACACTTTCTGTGTTCCTGTTCCAGGCGCTGGAGGTCCTGACTGTCCCATTGTCACCTGTTCAAGGGTCTTCAGATGAGGGTCACAATGAGCCTGTTCCCAGTCTCCAGTCGGGGCTCCCGCCAACAGCCATTTATTGATTTCAGTTGGCAGTCCCATCAGTGTCTGTTGTGGTTTCCAGCCGGCCCGTTTCTGGTGGGGCTCCTGATCACCTGATGTCTGTTGTTGAACCTCAGTCTTTTTTTTTATATCGTCTTCCTGTTGTGCACTTTGTTTAATATTAAGTTGAATGAGGTGACCAGGCAGAACCAGAGGTGGCAGGAGAGGGGGGATCAACAGCAACCAACAGACAGCAAACTATGTATCATGACATCAACATCGTAATCCTTACATTGCAGTCTTACTGCACATGCGTGTGTGTCAGTTGTGAAAGTTTTTCATTTGGAAAAATTTGGAGTTAAAGCAGGAGTTGTAACTGTGCCACAACCCAAAGTGGAACCTCAGCAAGTGTCCAAGCAGCCAGACCACAATGCAGGGGGGTTCCCCAAAGCCAGCACCCAGTTTACCAGCCACAGTGGCCCCCTGGACTGACCAGAGCCCTCAGCAAAGGCTGATTCCACGGTCCCTTGCACCCATGACCCACACCAATCCCCAGCACTAGGCCAGCCAAACACCAGAGAAGCCAGAACCCCTCCAACAGCCACCCTTGTGGGGGCAGGATGAAGCTCCCATGTGCCACCAGTGCCACCTCAGGACAGAGCTGGCATCTCTCCCCAAAGCCACAGATCCCTACCCTGCATGAGGACACAATGGAGCACACGAGAGGGATCCCACACACACCCCAACAACGTCACCAGTCCGCATATATATGTTCTGTTGGCAATGTGTGAGAGGGTGTGTGTACGTGTAGTTAGGTGGATACTTGCCACGAAGACTACCCCACCCCACCAGGCCCTTGGGGTGTATGTACAGCCCAATCCAGTCCCTCATTTCTCATGCAAAGTGAGAAAGATTAGCCTGTCCACCCAGACAACTCACAAGAACTTACACCTGGAGACCCTGAGGGAAAAGTATGCGCTGCCATTGCGGGTTTCTACAAGACAAGATGAAGACAATCCCGTGACCTGCTTGTTCAACCACAGTTCATCTAGAACTTGTCTCACAAGACTGATGTGCTGGATCCTGAGGCTTAAAACTTTCAAGAACAAGAACTGTGGTGGTAATGTCTCATTTTGAGAGATCATACATGCTGAACTGCAAACAGTCAAGTTCTGTCAAAGAAGGTTCTCTGAAGAGTTCTCTTGCCTCCAAAGAGGAGAGTGTGTGAAAGGAAACAGCCACTTATAGAAGCTCAACCCCGTACTGGACAATGATAGGTTGGCAGTTGGAGGATGATTTATTAAGGCTGCCATGCTTGGGGTCAAACATCTTGCCATACTGCCAAAAGTTTTTCATATCACAGACCTCATCCTCCATCATATACATAAAGCTGTTGGCCACAAAGGTAGGAACCACATATGGTCCAGGCTATGCCAGCGATACTGGATTCCTAGTACCAGTGGTGCTAAATGGAAGTCATTGTCTAAATGTGTTGTCTGTCTCGCAGCTACTGGTCAGCAGCAAGTGATGGATTTGCCTGTGAGTAGTGTCCTAAATACAACCTCCCTTCAGCTATACTGGAGCGGACTATTTTGGTCAGTTTGAGGGCAAGCAAGGGAGGAGTCTTGTGAAGCGATATGGAGTCATATTAACATGTTTGGCAATGCATATTGAAGTTGCATCGTGTTTGGAGAGGTACAAGAGCTATGCTCCAACCATGGAACCATGGCTTCAACTTTATCAACACAAAAAGAGTTATGGATGGAATATGACGCAGATGAATGATGCAGTCTCACTGAAGGGGATCGAGTGCCTCTTGAACCCATCCACCGGATCACATCATGGGAGAGGTTAATTCGTTCTTTAAAAAGATTCACAATTCAAGTTTAGGAACACAAAGTCTGGATGAGGAAGGATTCCCAAACAGTACAGTATTTTGACTTGACTTGTGATGAGGATTACTGCTAATAGGACAAGTAACATATGTCCTAGATTTGACATCTGTTTTTTAAAAGATTAGATAGAAATGGTGGATTATATGGATTTTCATGGACTATATTGACTATAATGCAAATCCATTGGACTATAAATACATTTGTAACATTTTTTTTTTCGGCACATGTGATGTTTATTCTTGGACATAATCAAATTCTGCAAAGAAACACTGTTTTTAACACATTGGATGCATGATTTCAATGTATGTTTTTACCAATAAATTTACAGAACATATGTACTCTGCTACAGATCAGGCTAGTCAGTCTCCCCCAAGATCTTCGCCTCTATGTGACTAATTTTTTCGCCCTCAGTAGTTGCCAACATTAGCTTCAGAATAGCTGACTTCCTGTTGGGTTTACTTCATTTCGCCAGGGGACTTTTTTTTTAAGTCTAGACATTAAACATGTCTATAATTGTATGTGAAATGCAGCACACGAGCTACTTTAGTGACATTTTTGTAGGGTTGCTATAGAGCGATTTTGACACATCCAAACTCAAGACCTATATCGAATTTAGATTCAATTAATTGTCAAGGTCTATATAAGCTATGCAATTTTCAGGTGGATCTGTTTAACCCCCTAAGAGGAGTTTATTTAAGCATTAAAAAAGTAATTTCCAGTTGCCAGTAGGTGGCACGATAACTATGACTGAATGTTTGCACAAAGATGGGTCCAGGTCGGGATTGTCAAAGTTTTGTAGTTAAGGGCGGATCAGACCACATACAAAGCACTTCCTGTTTGTTGGAGAAACATGGTAATTGAAGGCCTTGTCACGGCCATGCCATTCAACTTATGCATGAGCTTTAGCTTTTCATTCTCAGGATCTGATTAACTCCCTAAGAGAAATTTCTTCAAATACAAGACCCAAAAACCGACATATTCAATTCAAAATGGCTGACTTCCTGTTGACAGATGTGTCGTGTAACATAACTGAGAAACAGTGATGTTGTTTCGGGGAGGCATTCCAGCATCTTATGAACCTCGTTAGTAGACACGCAAAAGCATGTATGGTTTACTTGGATGACGTCTTTGTTTGTTCAGATACATAAAACATGGAGGCAAAGTTAACAGTGAAGCTTGCAAAATGTGAGTCAAAATGTCTTGCGAGGCCAACTGTGACCTATCTTGGCCAAGTGGTTGAGCAGGGCCAAGTTGGTCCTGTCAATGCAAAAGTTCTGGCATTTCAGCACGATCCCGTGGCCAGGCGGGTGACCAGCATGAGGAGGAGGTGCCATGCAGTTGTGGCTGCATATGGATCTTCCATATACTACTGAGGTCTCTGACAGTTTAAAATGAGTAAAATGTAAAAATGGCTAACATGTGTTGCTTTTTCCTTATTACTGTGGGAGAGTGTCATCATCCAATCCACTAAGCAATCCAAAACAAGAGAGACAACAACATACCTGGACGAGTGGTGAAGGAGTGTGCTGAACAGCTGGCAGATGTTTGTTTTTGTTTGTTCCCATTTGCCTTAAGACCACCATTATCATCCCGGTGCCTAAAAAGCCAAACACTGCCTGCCTTAATGACTATAGACCCATGGCCTCAACACCAATAGGAACCAAATTTTTTTGAAAGGCTTGTTCTGCGGCACATCAAGGCCCACCTCCCTTCAGACCCCCTATAATTTGCATACAAAACTAACCACTTAGTTTACGACGCCATTTTCACGGGACTACACCTCACCCTGTCACCAACTAGAGGGCAAACACCTATGCTAGGCTCCTCTTCACTGACTTTTCCTCGGCTTTCAACAACATCATTCCAAGCTGGTGGACCGTCAGCTTCCTGACAGAGTGGCTGCAGAGAGTCAAATTGGACAATCTCAGTTCAAGGACCATCACAGTGAACACATGATCTCCTCAAGGCTGCGTCCTGAGCCTTCTGCTGTTCAGCCCTCACATCCACAACTGCGGCGCCACATTTAACACCAACCACATTGTCAAGTTTGATATGACTGGCTGGTCTCGTCAGTGAAAGTAATGAGAGCTAATACAGGAAGGAGGAGGAAAAGCTGGTACTGTGGTGTGGTGCACACAATCTCCATCTCAACGTGGACAAAACAAAGGAGTTGTTGATTGACATCAGAGGGTTGGGAAGTAGAAGCACCAGCTCAGCATGATAGTAAAGACTGCAACCAAGTGCCACTCTCCACTCCCTGGAGGAGATCTTTAACCAACGCTGCACGCGCAGGGTCGTCAGCATTGTCAGAGACTGTCACCATCTTTCCGACAACCTGTTCCCCCACTGCCATCAGGGAGATACAGGAGCCTCCAAGCCAAATCAGCAAGAATGTTACACAGTTTGTTCCTGCGAGTAGTCAGAACTGAAAACAAACTGTGCCCTCTTCCTCTGCCATGCCTCTCACCGCCACCATCACCACCGCCACACTCAGACAATGTCCCCACATAATTGTGTTTTATTTTTCTTTGTATTTCTGTCCTAAGTTAATTGTGTTTCACTGTTTTGGTATACTGCATATTCGCCATTTTGCACTACATTCAGTGTTTTCGGTATTTTTGCACATTTTGCCTTTAAATGTTATATGTCTTTTATCTGTCTATATTCGTGTGCATTTATGCGTAGTCATATGCCCAGAGGATGGAGTTTTGTTTTTCTATGGCATACAAAAAGGACAACAAAAGAGATCTTGGTGTTAAATTAATCAATACAAAAAAATATTTCAGTGACAAACAACATAAGCAAACTTAATTTCCACTTGAAAACACCCACTGAAGAGTCAAACTTGCTTGGTTATTAATTCTTTGGATTAAAAATGGACTTCTGCCTTATTGTTTGCTCAGTGTCACAACATTAAATATGCAAATTATAAAGTTGGAAAGTAAGTCTGAGGAATTATGTGAACAGGCATTAAAATGTTTCCAATACATTTTTATGTTGAGTGCATTCTATTAATATTAATATTCAGAAAGCCACTCTCCTCAAACATACTGAACATTGAATTCTGAGAATTAAGAGAAGCCAGTGTGAGATATCAGGTGATGAATTAAAGAAGCACACATTTGTGTCCACTCTGACAGCTGCAACAATGGATTTTTTTTTTCTGTGCAGTCAGTTAGAATTATTGGAATCCTTGTTGTCAAATACTGGATTGGGTCTTCTTTATTATTTCCTACATACAGTTGAGAAGCAAATGTCACTGACAGTTAACAGCTGAATATATTTGGGGTTTAGCGGTACGTATATGAGTACCGAACGGTCATGGACGTCACAGTTTGGTACATGTAGTAAAACAGCAAATACATCTGAATAGGACAAGTCAGTCACACATGGCAGCACCCACACTTCAATCCATCTGGGGTTAATGTGCCTAAAAGTTGTTTGCCAACAATCATTAACTACAGAAGAAGAGTAAACACACAGAAGGTAGAAGACCTGTCAATTTCCTGCAGTCTCTAACGGCAAAGGCATAGTACTGCAAAACACGTTGAACATACTAATGCATATTTAACAGTGTGTGTGTATGCGTGTGTGCGTGTGTGCGTGTGGGTGTGGGCGGGCATGTTCTCATTCATCCCGCTCATAGGTGTGTGTGTGTATATATATATATACATATATAGCAAAATAGCAAAATAGAACATACCTACTATGCACTAAATATATGCATCACAGGTAGAATAGAATTGAATTTACACAAGCAAGTTAAGAAAGTATCCTCATCAATTTGATACCACATGCACAAGATTATAAGTCGAGGAATGGGAAGTGTGCAGTAACTTGATGTTCTGTTTGTTTGTTTGTTTGTTTGTTTGTTTGTTTGTTTGTTTGTTTGTTTGTTTGTTTTGTTTTGTTTTGTTTTGTGCTTTAATCTTTCTTTGGTAATGTCAAGAGTGTGTATGTAGCCTACATGTACATCTTTTGCTGTCATGTGTATTTATACATCCGAACAAAAAGTGATGCTGGTGGTTTCATTCGTAGAGAGAGGACCATGTAATTGTTCGGAAAGTATGATTTGTTTTCAGTCAGTTGTTTGCTTGATTTTCATCTGCAGTTGGAAGGATATTCAAAACACTGTGAAAGAGACCACGAATGCATATTTGCTTGAGTTCCATCGAGGGTTAGGTTGGATATAACTGATCATTCTGCTTATGAGTTAAGCCATTTTCAGAAGCAACGTTTGAGTTGCCAGGTTATGAAAAATCCCTAAATGAATTCCAAATGAGCCATGATCAATAATATCAGTTCCATGTTAAATATAGAGCTTGAGTTTAAAAATATGTCTACAAAAACTTCTATGCCTCTTTATGTTGATGAAAATTGTTTTTATCATGCTTGTACATAAGGAAGGACATAAAACGAGTAATTGGCTTAAGGGAGATATTGCTACTGGAGCTTTTTTTTGACAAACTGTCTATTTATACAGGTGGGACTGTCGTATGGAAATTGGGCATCACTGGTTTTGATTTTGGTCTTTGTAATGACACATGGACACGAAATCTGGTACAAAGTCACATAACTCCCTATAAAGCCACAGCCATTTTTAATACTCCAATGAAGTGACTAAACAAACAAAAAAAACGATATCTTTAATAGTGTTGGTATGAGTATATAGAGGAGGCTATGGCTATTTTCTCCCTGCTTCCAGTCTTTATGTTAAGCTAAGCTAAAATAAGATAAGCTAAACACAGCCTGACACAAGCTCAATACTTAATGCAAAGTTGACAGCAGTCTTTTCAAATTATTATGAATTATAAAATCAAAAAGAAAATGTTGAACTTTTCCTCTATTGCACCACTTTCATTTTTACATGAATAGTCCTGACTCTCAGTCAAAAAATTGACTTTGTGCAATAGCAGCAATGATTAAGTAAACACCAAAAATGCTTCCAGTAAATTAAAAGGGAGG
>CAAKHG010007576.1:22409-34885 GCA_901007715.1 Dactylopterus volitans
TATATATATATATATATATATATATATATATATATATATATATATATATATATATATATATATATTTAATAGGTAGACCATATACTGTAAATATGACACACAGCAACAGTGACAGCATTCTTTCAAGAAAACCAGCTTTAATATTCTCACTGTGCAGCTCCTCAGTAGCCCTTCAAACACTTAAATATCTAAATTATCACTGCTGCAAATCAACCATGATTATCCCGCTGTAATAAAAAACCCCAAAACTGACTGAAATTGACTTAATGATACATTTTGTTTCCATAAGCTCTTTCTTTGCTAAACTGTGTTAACAGCAGATTTTTAGTTTACAGGTGTTGGTTTTGTCCGTTTGATGTCTTCATCCTTCACTCTTTCAGCCAGCTGAGCAGCTGAGGGGTGTAGTAGGTGATGATGATGTCAGCACCTGCAACAGCAAGAGAGAAAGAAAATTGCTCCGATTGATAAGGAGACTGAGACTGACATGAGACTGCATCTCCATGTGGTTTCATTACTTTCGTATTTTCGAGGAAGTGGTAAAGAGCAAATAATACGTGTGTAGTTACTAATTCACTCAAATATTCCTGCATCATCCATCTGTCGAGTATAACTGCAACATATTAGAGTTTTTCAGCTGTGTTTAATAGCATTTATGAGACTGCTGTACACATCCTCATTTGTATGATTCTTCAAGTTTGAACCTTCTGATTAAAAAGTTTTTGGCTCCCTGTAAAACTAAAGCCAAAATGATTGACTCATTTTCTTCCATTTCTTCTTCCTTTCTTTGCTTCAACTAAGGGGCCTACAAAGCCTTTATTGGAGACATGCCTTCATTAGCAAGATTAATTTATTTTTAAATCCCTGTTTGATAACTACATTAACAGTGAAGCCTCCTTGTTGTCTGATTGGCTCATGTTTTTTGGACTGAAAAGCTAAACCTGAGGAGGAACACTGGCATTCGTTGCGTTTATTTTGACCTCCCTCCAGCCTGGTTTTGGAGCTGGCCATTATTTGTTTGTGTTGACAAAGCCTCTTGCTTTAAATTTTTCTCTCAGTTTCTAATTGAAGAAACAGGGTAATGATTATTTGATCAGTCAACTGACAGCGAAAAGCTTACTAACACTTCTGGTAATCGATAAATCATTTCCACAGTTTTCAATGTCGATGAACTCAACATCTTTGGGCTTTTCACTGTCAGAAAGAACAAGCCATTTGAATATGTTAACTTGAGCTACAGGACATACTGAATGACATTTTGTACTATTTTCTACCATTTCACAGACGGAACAACCATCGGTTATTTAAGAACATAATTGTATGGCCTGTTGATCATGAAAATAAGTGTAGCCTTACACTGCTGCTGTGGTGGAGTAATACTCGCTCCCTGTTTCTGTGTGCAGTTTGATGAACCACACATGACATATATATGTACTAAAATATAAGCCATAAGCAACGTTGCACGGCCTCTCACAACCACAGTGGGTCCGAGCAAGTGGCATCCGTGGCATTGTTGGTAAAAAACAAAAACAAAAAAAAAGTATTTTAACAATTTTATAATTGTATGTGAAACATAAAATGAGGGCTTCCTAGTTGAAATTTTGTAAGGGCTACCATGGAGCCATTTTGCCACACCCAAGGCCAAGACAAACTAGAAGATGATTTTGTGTAGCAGATGCATTTCAATTATAAGAGCTGAGTGGAACTGCTGAGTGCTGAAAGTTGCTGAATTAATGCTAACAATTATCCTTAAAAGAACTGTGATGATGGTACAGAGTCATAACATCTACACATAAATACCAGTATGATGTCATACAGTTGACCAAATATGCCAATACCATAAGGGGGTCTGCAATTTTGAACTGATTGTGACAATTTTTGCCATTGCTAAGGCTCGCCCGTCATGCCGTTAAACTTATGCATTACATTTTGATAAATTTTTATCCTCAAGGTCTTTTGTATAAACCTCTCGGAGGAGTTCTTTCAAATACAAGCCCTAGAGGTGGCAAAAACCATCACAATCAATTCAAAAAAATTCACCGTCCCATTGGATTTAGGGTATGGCTCCATGAGTCTTTTTTGTGCATATTGGACATAATACATTTCCCTGCCGATTTTCAGACATGTAGTTGAAAACTACTGTCTGGGCTGTTTCACTGAGATTTTGAAGGGGGCGCTATTGAGCCATTTTGCCACTCCCATTTGCAAAACCTATGAAATATTTCTTCTGTGCCAAGTTTCATCCACCATTAATCATATTTCGGCCCTAAAAATGTGCTCCTTTGGGACGAACATTAAACAATAATAATAATCAATTCCAATACAGTGCTATAATGGCTTTGATGCTCAGGCCCTAATTGTAAAAGGTAATAATAAAAGAAACTAAAGTTCAATGTTTCTCATCCACAGTGTTATATTGATTCACTCTGGTTCCCTGTCTCACAGCAGCCATAGTGATTAAATATGTGTTCCATGTGGATGCTGCCAGTGTTCCGGTGTTTTGACTCACCTGCCCTGCGGAAGGCCACCATGGCCTCCATCACAGCAGCTCGCAGGTCAAAAGCTCCAGCCTGCGCTCCATGCCACATCATGGCAAATTCCCCCGACACGTTGTAGACTGCCAGAGGGTGAGAAGGGAACTAAAAAGAGGAAAACAAACCTCAAACAAACATGATAGTTTCAAATGTGAAACTGTTGGTTTCAACGGATTTCAGACCTTGTCCTTGACTTCTCTCACTATGTCAAGATATGGCAGACCTGGTTTCACCATCAGCATGTCAGCCCCTTCTCTCACATCTCGCTCCTGCAGTACGGAATAACAAAGACAAGTCAGCAAACTGCCTCAACACAGCGCCTTTAACCAAAATATACACACAAGGCTACTTGCCACAGCTCGAACAGCAAGCCCTCTCGCCCCGGGAGGCAGCTGATAGCAGCGTCTGTCACCAAATGCCGGCTTGGACTGTGCAGCATCTCTGGATGTAAACAGAGCAAGGCACTTAAGACTATTCACACTTTAAGGGGTTGGTTGACCACTTTGTGGGTACCTTATCCTGGAGTTTTACCTACCTGAAAGGGCCATAATAACACGAGGCAAATTTGGCACTGTAGCTCAGCACTGAAACCTAGAGGGAGAGCAAAGAGTAAAGAATGTGGCCTTTTCATTGCAATATTCTGCATGAGTCTTGATCCTACTGGCAAGTCTTGACTGTGACGGACTGAACAGAATCATTCTAAGGCTCACCATGAGCGTTTTTAAAATATGAGACATTACTAACACATTTTTAGAAATTTACATGCACAGCAGGGCGCTCAAGTAGAAGAGAGAGATTGATCATTTCCTTTGAGGTCTGCTTGATAGCGGTGTTTGCACATGTATTTTTCTTTAAGCATCCCCCAAACTTCAAACTGACCTTGTTCCCCACACCATTGGATAGCAGAGCTTGTTTGATGGCTCTTATTCTTCCATCCATCATATCAGAGGGTGCGATGATGTGACAACCTGAAGAACAAGATGTTTAGGCTGGAAGTAAAACACTGTCCTCATTACTAAATGACAGATGCTGCGTGAGAAATAGCTACTATTTTGGATAGCTACTATCAGGGCCATAGCCAGATGTTACATGTCTTGAGGTCATAAGTCACTGTCCCCAACCCTCCAGAAAATCTTTATTTATTCTGTTAAATGTCCAACTTAATCATCTGAACTTTCCATCAGCATATTTTAAGGTGTATTTTGAAGCATCACATTTAAAAAGGTGGGTGAAAATAGCAAAATAAAATAAAAAAAATTTGTAGCAAAAAAGTTTTTATACTTGTTAAAGGTGGATGACAGTTTAACTATAAAATTGTCACTCAATCTTCTGCTCCACTGTAAAGAGGGAAAAGTATAATATATAATTTCCTTGAGTAACGAACTTTCCTTGAGTAAAGAAACAAACAAAAGTGCCATATTAGAATTGTTTCATGAACTTTGATATTCTGAGAAGCAAATGGAAGCATCAGATATCAACTGGCAGTTCAAGTAGCAACTCTAAATATTTGCAGTAGTACATTGAAATTTGACATCAATTTCCATTTTGTTCGGCTATTTTTCGGGAAAAAAAATCTGGTTAAACTCCATGAAAGGCATGGATAGAAACCAAGCTCCTCTCAGTTCAGAGTATTTCACACAAGGCCAGTATTCCGGTGTAAACAGCTAATTCCTCTGAATTTTATTTCATTTCATCCAAATTAATAATGAGGTCTAAAAATTCAGGAATCCGCCTGTGATATACATCTTAGTTTTAAAAAAAGAATTTCTAAACTCCGCAAAATACCAAAACACAGAGAACAAGGCAACTTTGAGGCGAAACCTTCTTGTTATTAATCCTCTTAATCAGAATCAGAAATACTTTTTTCTCACAGGAAATGTTTGACAATAATCAAGATGAATAAATTGAAAATGGAGCATCCCTAACTTTTATGATAAAAATCAAAGGGACAGTTTAACTAAGAGAGGAGAGTAAATCTCCATGTTTCTCAAAAACAGAAACACTAAGAATTAATGCTGCAAGCAGCGCTGAACTGGCATTCACGTCCTATATTGTTACTATCTGTGACTACTTTCATAATTTTATGTGAAACATAGAACATGGGCTACTTAGTTAAAATTTTTTGGGGTGAGGATTTGAGAGATTTTGCGAAGGCCTAGAAAATGCATTTCTATCAGAAAATGTATTTGAATGCTGAGAGCTTAATGAAATTGTTAACTGCTGAAAATTGCTGAAATAATGCTTAAAAGTATCCTTAATGATGTTGCAAAATCAAGACATCAACACAAATACGCCTGTATGTTGTCATAGAGTAGAGCAAGCATGCCATTACCAACAGGAAGCCTGCCATTTTGAATTGAGTGTGATGGGGTTTTTTTGCTATCACATTCAATTGAATTCAGGGCACGTAACTGCCACACCGTTCAACATGCACATGAGCTTCAAAGACTGTTTCATCCTCAAGGACTTTTGTATAAGCTGTGCAAATTTTAAGTAGATCTGATTAACTCCAAAGAGGAGCTTGTTCGGATACAATGGTCTAAAGTTCTATGGTCTAAAGTTCATGCAGATGGAAGGATCTCAACCATTTCAAAAACAACTTCCTGTTTCATGGCAACGGATGCATCATCACAGAAACACTGTTCAACTTACATATCATGTATAAGAGAGCTTTTTCTTAAGTTTGGGGAAGACTGGACCACAAACAACCGATTTGCAAACCACCTCCTGTTTGGTGGACAAACATGAAAATTCAAGGCCTTGCCATGACCATGCCTTTAAATTTATGCATAAGCTTTTGATTTTAATTGTGGCTGAGTATAGATTACTCTGACCAGTTTTGCAGCTGATCGTATGAAATCTGCAGGAGGAATCTGAAAAAGTACGACATGCGCAAATCACCAAAAGTGAGCACAAAATTCAACATGCCCAACTTCCTGTTGAGTTTAGACATAAAACCCCAGGAGATTTTTTTAGTAAGACTCTATGCAATGTACATGTGCACCCAATTACATTCATGAAGGTAAAAGTGACTCCCATGGCTCGTCTTTAGGGGGCACTATTGAGCCATTTTGCCAATCCCATTCTTAAGACCTATAAAATATAAAAACTTTCACCACAACTGACGAGTGTGTCAAGTTTTATGTGCCATTGAGCACGTCCAGGCCCTAAAAAATGTGATCTTTTCGCATCCTAAGAATAATAATCCTAGCAGTTTCAAAAGCTCCTTTGCAGCTCTTGCTGCTCGGGCCCCTAAAATGAGAAAGTACCAGCTTGGGCATAGGCCAGTGCCACTTCTGCCAGTCGCAGACAGCTGGCATCGTTGTTCAGGGTGCCATCATCATTCAGGATACCTGGAGGACAAAGCAGAAAACAACACAAATATGTGCTGAACATTACTTCTGTGCTGCAAAAAACAACCAGACGGTTTAACAGAAGGAGACACTTACCGCAGTGACCATGTGACGTGTAGGGGCACAAGCAGACGTCGCACGCTACCAGCAGCTCCGGGAACAAAGATCTGACCTTCTTCACTGCCAGCACCGCTGGTGTGTCATCCGTGTCTGCACCCGAACCCCGGTCATCCTAACACACAAGTGATCAGCGTGTTTGAACAGATCCATGGCTAATAGTGTGTTCACCCTCACAACATTTCACCCATACATGACAGTTGAAAATGTCATCAAAAATAGCATTACATTCACATTTTTTTTGCCCCTGTGATCCTGATTTATCTGTTAATCCATAAAATATTTTTTAAAAATTGTGAAAAAAAGTGGCAAGATGTCTTACACAAGCATGAGCTACCGTTATGTAAATGGTCAGTAAACCATGGCGGTAGCAAAACCTTGCATTTTCCAGATTGAAACCAGAGAATATTTTGAAATTTTGCCGAAAATTATTAGTTTTTAATTTGTCAAAATAGCTACAGTTGTACGACAATTATCAGGTAGATTTATCTGGCAGTGATGAGTGTTTCAAATGTCTTCTTCACCCTCTAGAACTTTTACATACCTTTGCTATTTTTGCAGGAACACCAAAAATCAGGACACATTTCAGGCCTTTCTCCACTAGCGGCCGCAACATTCCCTCCAGCTTATTCACACCATATCTGTAAATGGGAATATATTTAGAGAACATGATGACAAAAAACGGGAGGGTCTGAAATTATCATCGGTCCTTGTCTAGTTTTAATTCAAAGAAGAAAGTTTACTATTATAAAAGTTGTAAACGTTCCAACAGGAGTTTTGTGGCTTGTGTGCAGTTTGGTGCTTACGTCTAATAATTCAGCAGAAGACTAAATGTGAAGCTGGTTATTCAGTTTGTTCTTGTAGAGAGGAGGGTGAACATCTGACATGTGGTCTTCTTATCTCAGTCCAGGTCCAGTGTTTGGTGCTCGATCCACCCTGACTGACCACTATTATCTAAAGGCAACACCCTCCAGTTTAGCAAGACTGACAGTTGCAGGGACTTTTTGTTGAAATGTTTTTCTTCTGAGCAAGTTGATGAAGAAAAAAAAGATGCCTTTTGTCTTTGAGAACATGCAATTAAGGGATGGTGCTTCTCTCACGGAATGCCTCTTACCTGGCTTGTCCTGGCAGGGAACCGATGGGCTCCACTGCATCTGCACTGTCTCTGTAGGAGGAAGTGAAGTGAGACCAAGTCAAATTTTAAAGTCAAAATTATTCCATACTTCACTTTTGCCAAAAGATCTGAGTCATTTACGTGACGAAGATGGGGTAGATGAGATTGTCAGCTCTTAAATCGGCACTGCACGTCTGCCAGTATCGGAGAGTTGGGTGGAAATAGCCACTGTGGATGATTGACTCAGCAGGTGTCTGCATCTTTACCCTGTTTTAGCCATACAGATGATGGGGGGAGAGAGTTGAGGTCAGAATCTGATTTGTCTTTAGTTTATGAGCACAGCCAAAATACCAAGCTCACACTATTGTGCTTCATCTCAGTTAAGTCACCGTTAAAACTGACCAAGCATGCGTGACACTGCTTGTCCAAACAGCAGCACTGATCTATATTATCATCTACCGACATTCAGCGCAACAATAAAAAAAGATGTTTTCATAGATCATTATTTCACAGATTTCTGAAACTATTAATGATTCAAATCCCTTTGTAACTAGAAAATAAAAAGTGAGTTTGTCAGGCTTTTCACATACACAGTTGTATCTCTTTTGATGCATACACAATGCATTGCCGCGCACAACGCCTTGTGAGTATGTGTGCATTGTTGCATAATCCAGTCGCTATATGAGAGTATATCAGTATCAAAATATCTATTCATCACAGTCAAGTGAATTTAACCATACTGATCTAAAGGTCTCATACATTGTACCAAGACCATGATTATCTGTTGTCACTTAATTTGCAGGTCACATTTAAGGCAAACAGTAAAGGTGCCAATGAGAATAAGACCAAAGAAAACAGGAAACAATACAAAGTAAGAGAGGTAGTAACGCACAATATCACAACACTGACATTCAAATATCATCTGCTATTACATCACTTTTGTGTGTATTTTTTACACAATATTCCACTTCGGATTCCAGCCAAAGAAAGAGTACTACTAGTAGTAGAACGAGTAGTAGAAGTAGTAGTAGTAGTAGTTGTTGTTGTTGTGTTTTGTTTTGTTTTGTTTTTGTCATTTTTCATTGCGGGTTTCCGGGTCTGCCATGAAACCACACCAGACTAGTTCAAGACATTTGCCACCTTGGTCGGACAAATGTATTTATCATAAATTGGCAATGTACAAGGACTGTGAACACTAACACGCCCGGCCCCAAATCTCCCTGAACATGCCCAAACGACACGAGGAAACACTGCATGAATGGTGGACAGTAACTGTCCTTACCTGTAACAACCTTCGGTGACTACGTTAAGCTGCTCTCGCGACCTGTCCACTCTTCCCTCGCGACAGAACTGACGGTTTCTTCTTTGGCTTTGACCGACGGTTCCGGGACACTAGCGCCATCTACTTGTTGGCGCGTGTTTCAGAATGAAATAACAATTACTACTATATAATTATCATCCAAATGTTACAGATAACACACACACACACATATATTTATATATTTCAATAATGCTTACAGTTTAATCTAATGGAACGAAATCCGGGGAAAAAAATTGACATTAACGATTGAACTCGAAGGATATAGACATTTCGGCCACCGTACAACTCTGCATTCATCTTCTCGCGATACTGTTTAGGAAACGCGAAAAAGAAGAGACGCAACCGTACTGCTAACTGCTTGTTAGCCGTGTGTGTCGGCGTTGTCGCGTCCAGCTAGATGGAGATGAAAATGCCCGACTGATGTTCAGGTAAACTGTGGTGTCACAGTTAAATATATTTTTTGATGAACGCTTATACGTGCGTTGTATTTGCAAGTAGATGGACTGGATCTGTCTCTCGTTAACTATCATTCTAATATTCGGATCGGCTGCAGTCTCTGTCGACATCGTCGATGATGTAGCTTCATGTTAATATGACAATATATGTGATTTTAGATACAATCGACCGACATTGATTTGAGTCAGACTGAAGCTAACTAGTCTAACAGGGCAGATGACACCGTCATTTAAAGGGGAAGGACTTAAGGAGATGTTCCACCGTCACTTGCTATCTCAATGTAGTGAACTGTGGTCCTGGCTTTTCTAATCTACAGACATTGTGTGTGTAAATGTCTACGTGTTTTCTTTATCACCTCTTGTCAAACATGGCGTATTCTGACCGCGTTTCCAATGCTTTCTGTGTCATACTCAAGGAGGGTCTGAGACTGGGAGCACTCCCTGCGTCCACCTATATCCTCCACAGGGTGGGAATGAAGATGTAGCCAAGAACGTCTCTGTGGTACCTCACCATTTGTGCCAAGGCACAGTCAGCTAGTCCTCACCTCCAAGCTAACACTGGTGCACGTCAGCCTATAATCGGGGCTGCCCAGTGCGGGACCTGGCGGTCCTCAGTCAGTCCGTCCCTGGTTGAACATCCCACTGTCATCAGCCATGCTGTTTTCCTTGCGGGAACTTGTCCAGTGGCTTGGCTTTGCCACCTTTGAACTCTTCCTCCACCTGCTAGCTTTGCTTGTCTTCAGCATGCTAGTTGCCCTGCGGGCTGACATGTTCACCCCCACGCTGAGCTGGTGGCTGGTGTTCGTCCCCCTGTTTGCGGCAGACGGCCTCAGCACCTACTTCACCGCCATCGTGTCCATTCGGCTTTACCAGGAAAATGAGAAGCGACTGGCAGTGCTGCGGCTCCTCTGGGTGCTGACGGTGCTCAGCCTGAAGCTGGTGTGCGAGGTGCTGCTGTGCCAGAAGCTGGCAGAGCAGGAACAAGCCAGAGATCTGTGGTTTGGCCTCATCGTCTCGCCACTGTTCATCTTGCTGCAGCTGTTAATGATCCGAGCGTGCCGTGTCAACTGAGGAGAGGTAGCAGTTCATCTGCCATTAGAGATTTGGAGCATAACTGACATTACTGTATGTGTTTTGTTTTGGCTCATTGTAAAATAGTTTTCATACACGTTTCAGGTTTTGAGCCAAATTTTCTGTTATGTTTGTAATTGAAAAACTGAACTCTGCTCACTGAAGTTACAATGCAGTATTTAAAAAAAAAAAGAAGTGGACATTCCTCTTTGTTGCTAAAATACACCAAATGGCATAATTCTGGTCTGTATTTTATAGGTCATGGCCCCTTTCAGGGGATGCTTTAGTATAGCTGTGCTTCCTACTTTGTGTCAACAGTTTGGGCAACCTTAAGACTCATTTTAACATGAGAATGCCCACATGCACAGAGCAAGTACTTAAGGAATTCCCAGCCATGACCAGCCAGTGCAGAGCGCTGACCTCAACTACATGCAACATCTTTGAAATGAGTTGTAAGACGGAATCTGAATCGGTCAAATTGCATCACCGATCTCCCTCATGCTCTCTTGACTTTATGGGAGAAATCCATCTTGTGGAAACCATTCCTGAAGCTCGACTGTCATAGCTGTTAATTGGTAATGATTTTGGAATGAATACAGTCACATATGAGAATAATAGGGTGTCCATCCAACTATATCTGGTGTTGCTAAATTTGAATTGAACTGAATTGAATTAACTAGACAATGAACAGGAAAGATTTGTCTAAATCCTTAATAGCTCATTTTCATTAGAGTAAGTTGTGATATTTTTAGGAACACAACTAACTTTAGGAATGTAAACCACAGATGTCAGAATGGGTACCTTGTGCAATCAGTGGCTGACAGTTCGGGAAACTGTATACGTTATGTTTTAATGCACATGTACACACGACACTGAATTTAATAAACTGCTGGAATCGCAAGGAAGCACGAGCATTTTGGGCTCATGGGTAACATGACTCATATTGGCTACATCAGTGTTGCTTTGTTTCAGAGGGGGTCATTGGGCTATCTTGTCTGTGTGTGTTGCCTGTCGCTGGGGGCATTGTTCAGTTTCCCCGAAATTGCTCAGCTCGTCAACTCCGTTCGTGAGATATGTCTGGGCAGCACAAAGCTGATTCTGAAACGTGTCAGCTCATGATGTAGAGAATAATTGATGTGTTTTTTCACAAGCAGTCAATTGTTTGCACACATTTGAAAAACGTTTATTTGTACAACGTTATGCGTTTGATCAGTTTTTGATCCTGTGTATGCACCACATATGTTTAAGGCCTCATTTGAAGGTAAACGCTTATGTGAAATTCCCTGTAATGTGTGGATTCAGAAATGAACAACACAGAAACTTGTTTTTATTGATTTGGCATGCTTATCTGTATGTACATGTAAATAAACCAACATTTGACCAATGTCGTGACAGAGAGTCATAGAGAGATGGTGATATTCAAGCCACATCCTCAAGCAATTACCAGGTTTTGCCACAGGGAGGCACTGCTGTCTGTTGATATGGACATGATAAAGCTAAAGCACAGCCATGCGCAGTTCCCCATCACTCATATTTTAAAAACTATATACTACTGATTCATCAACATTTACCATATTTATTCACCTTTTTGAATCCGGCTCAACGTGAGTATCAGCTTGCAGATCGTCAACCCTTGATTCCACTGGATGTGAATGTTTCAGGGTGCTAATCAAGTATTCTCGACAATGCCGTCCATCTCACCCCCAGGGAATTATTTTTATATAATACAACTTTATTGTCCACAGGAGGTGAAAAATTATCTCTGGCTTGCCAGTTATATAAGCAACAATGTAGAAGATTGTGAAACGAGTCAACAGGTTAAAAGCAGCCCTAGAAAAAATGGCTAGCAACGCAATATTAAAAGAGCAATGTAAGATTAGTTCAGCAGAAACAATGCAAAAACATACAGCCAATAACTACAAACAGTTTAGAAACATTCTTGCTGTGTTTGGATTAAAACTGGTTACTTTATGAAGTTAATATTTATGGCATTTATTTATGGACTCAACATTTTTGCTTGCAAAGGGGACCTTGTAGTGCCTCCCAGAGCGCAAAGGCTCCAACTGACTGAAGAGGTGACAGAGAGCTATCTGCCATAATGCGTCTCGCTTTCCTTCTCATCCTTTCAGTGAAGAGTTGGGTCAAGGACTTTTGGGGTTTCCCCAACTATTTTATTTTTCATTGACACAATTCTTGTGAGTTTGGTCTTTGATTTAAAAGTAAGTTGACAGAACCAAGCAAGATGATGGAATGCTAAAACACTGCAGTAAGGGTACAAGTTAATTGTGATGGCTTACACCAAGGCAGCTAAGTTTTTCTGAAGCAATTCAATCACTGTGATCACACTTATAATCATGTGGTGTTTTCACAGAAACTCAGTTGTGTCCAGGACTGGAACAAGATATGTGGAACTGCACAATTTCAACAAGTTAGCCATTGAGTCTTTTGTTTTAGATACATTTATAACAAGCTGGCTGCTCTCACACAAGGTGGGCAATAGACTGTATGATTTGG
>CAAKHG010007582.1:15210-31022 GCA_901007715.1 Dactylopterus volitans
GTGTGTATCGCTGCGTGTGTGTGTGTGTGTGTGTGTGTGTGTGTGTGTGTGTGTGTGTGTGTGTGTGTGTGTGTGTGTGTGTGTGTCAAAAAATGTCCCAGACACCCGGGTGATTTCTACACCAAATAATTCAAATGTATAGTTCTTATAGTTAAATAAAATGGAGAACCAGCAAATCATCACATTTGAGAAGCTTCATTGTAGCAGATAATCTTTTTTTGTTGCTAAAGTACTAATCAAGTATCATGTTACTGGATATCTTAATGTTCTCATTATCAATTATGGAATTTATCAACAAAATGCCCATATTAGTTTGATCAGTTTGACCTTTAGAATGGCTTTGTATCAGAGGGAGAGCCTGCGCAAAGTGTGCAAAAACTTCTTTTTGCATGTATGTGCATGCTTTTTTGTTTATTCATTTATTTATTTGCACATGAAAAGTGCCCCCATACTTGCAGGCTACTGCATCTGTCAGCCCTACAGGGGCTCTTGAGACCTGAGTTGATACATTACATCCGCACAGTGGTAAGCAGGGAATTATCTGTCCAGCTTACCTAAGAGATGTCTTAAAGGACAATTTTGGAAAACAGGATAATAAACTCTAACAGAACAGTTACTGACATTTAGACTGTCTATCTGCTTATTCCAAAATTAAGTTGCACCACCACACTGTGTTATCATATATAAGAAAGGGTTGGTTTACTTAAATGTAATTTCCAGTATTGAAATAATTTAAATCCACTTTTTTTCAGGAAATCCTAGCCAAATACTACGCAATGTTAATGTCTGTGAGGGGATTTGAAATTTACATGTTTTGTGTTTCACTGTGGCCCATAATAAGACCCACCTCCATGAAGAAGAAGAAGAAGAAAACAATCAGTGGATGTGGAATATTTAATTTTGATTAATATGAATGACATAATAGATCCACTCCATGGACCATCACCTTATTGTGGTGGAGGGGTTTGCGTGTCCTAATGCTCCCAGGAGCTATCTTGTCTGGGTGCAGGAGCCCCTAGTAGGGTCTCCCATGGCAAATTGGTCTTGGGTGAAGGGTCAGACAAAGAATGGTCCATAAAGACACATATGGGAGGAAAAACATCAAAGGACCAGTGTTCCCTGCCTGGAGGGTTACCGAGACCCCACCCTGGAGCCAGTCCTGGGGAAGGAGTCTGTCGGTGTGCGCCTTGTGGCCAGGCGTTGGCCCATGGGATCCGGCCAGGCCCAACCCAAGGAGGGAGCAGCTCAAGGGAGGCCCACCTTGCTTCCAAGCAGTGTGCGGCTTGCTGACCACGGACAACGCATGACAACCCCTGTTGTCCCACTTAAACAAGCATGTTGTTGCAAAAGACTCAAGGGTGAAAGTGTCAAGAGAAAAAGGCTTTTTAAAAGTTTCTATTTGTTCAGCTCTCACTGCTCTCTCTGATTTGAAGTTTAGTTTGTCTCCTGTGCGCGTTAACATATGTGCTTTATTTTACTATTTCACTTTAATTTTCAGCTATATAGGAGTTGTATGATGTTACTGCTGATGAAAAACATTTCATCATTTGGTCTTCAATAAGAGTGTGTAAAGAACAAAATAATAAGGGACTTTTATCTTTGCAAAATTAGTGAGAAAATGTTATCCATTGTTTCACATCGGCTCATTTGATCACCAGTCACGGTGATCGATCAGTCCGCTATCAGCTCCTCGCTGCTCGGCCATACTAAACTGTTGCATGAGCGGTCCTGTTACTTGTGTACAGGGGAAACATTGGCTTGTCATTGTAAGAATTAACATTTGGTGTAGGCAGAACTTGTGATATGATAATAATCTGACATATACAGTAATGGCAGAATGACATAAATGATGAAAATGAAAATACAAAATTTTATGAATATAAATGCACAAATGTATTTGTTGATGTTGTGTTTGCATTTTTCTTGCTTTCTATTTGTCAGGGAGCTGGTGTAAAGTCCCATGCGGAAGGTGAGGAGTTGGGAATGTGAGAAAGTGGTTAGTGGATGCAACATGGGTCGAGGCCGAGGCCGAGGGAGAGGAAGGGGCAGGGGCTCATCCGGCCAGTTGCGCCCCCCCTCACCCTACAGACTGCAGCTCTCTCCATCCAGGGAGACGTTGACATATGCCCAGGCACAGAAAATCGTGGAAGTGGACTTAGATGGAAGGCTCCATCGGATCAACATCACAGACCCTCTGCCAGTCATAACCGAGGACGAGATGATGGCCCAGGACATTGCCGAATGCAACAGCAACAAGGAGAACAGTGTGCAAACGCAGAGTAAACCCAGGTCGTGGAGGAAACCTTCAAATAATAAATCCAGGAGGAGTGGTAAAAATTCGTCTCACCAGAATCAGCGATCCGGCTGCCAGCAGCAATCAGGATCTACTAATTCCCTCCAGCACCAAAGTCCTCTCCCTGAGCCCACCTTTCGTGTGCTGAGTTCAGTTTGCCCTCCAGAGGCACCTCCTCTCCCAGCAGCCTACTACCGTTACATCGAGAAGTCGGGGGAGGAGCTGGACAGCGTGGCTGAGTATGATATGGATGAGGAGGACCTGGCCTGGCTAGAGATGGTGAACCAAAAGCGAGTGTCTGACGGCCATGCCTCCGTAGCCCCTCATACTTTTGAGCTGCTAATTGATCGTCTCGAGAGGGAGTCCATTTTGGAGTCCCGTAGCCAGGCTCTTTCTCAGAGTGCCGTCGATGAGGATGCCTTCTGCTGTGTCTGCCTGGATGACGAATGTCTGAACAGCAATGTCATCCTGTTCTGTGACATCTGCAATCTGGCCGTCCACCAGGAGTGTTACGGTGTGCCATATGTACCTGAAGGCCAGTGGCTGTGCCGCTGTTGCCTGCAGTCCCCCTCTCGTCCTGTAGACTGTGTGCTCTGCCCCAACCGAGGAGGTGCCTTCAAACAGACAAGCGATGGACGGTGGGCCCATGTAGTCTGTGCCATATGGATTCCAGAGGTGTGCTTTGCCAACACTGTGTTCTTGGAGCCTGTGGAGGGTGTCAAGAACATCCCTCCTGCTCGCTGGAAGCTCACCTGCTACCTGTGTAAGCAGAAAGGCAGGGGAGCATCCATTCAGTGCCACAAAGCCAATTGCTACAGGGCCTTTCACGTCACCTGTGCCCAGAAGGCCGGTCTATATATGAAGATAGACCCAGTTCGTGAGACAGGTGTTAATGGCACTACCTTCTCTGTGAAGAAGACCGCTTTCTGCGAGCATCATTCTCCAGTGGGGTCTAGGCAGGATGGGTCTGGAGACGAGTCAGTAGAAGGGAGACTGGTGGGGGGCAGGGGCAACCGGGGTCAAAGGTCCTACACTCAGAGTTCTCCAACACCACCGAGCAAGAAGACCACCAAGGGCCAGAAAAAGAAGACCACGAAAGGGACTGGTGGGTCGACGCGTCGCTCAACTGTCCCTGTGCTGCTTGTGCCTCAGATTCCCTCTCACAGGTGTGACTTTTTTTCCACTGTGGTAATGCCCAGCATGTATTGTCTGTTGTGCATATTAGAGATCTGTTTCAAACTAATTTTAAATGATCCGTATAAGATATTTTTTTTAAAAATCATCACCACTACCACCATCTCCATAACTTTAATGAATACTTGACCATTACATTTCTTCTCCACAGGCTGAACAAAATCTGCACAGGTGTTGAAGTCCAGAGGAAAAATCAGTTCATGCAGAGGCTTCATAATTACTGGTTACTGAAACGACAGTCACGAAATGGGATGCCTCTAATACGTCGACTTCATTCCCATCTGCAGGCCCACAGGACCGCGGAACAGGTGAGGAAAAAGATGATGTATTTAAAAATGATCAAATCCTACCATAGTCATGTCATGTAGTACCTTTTTTTTTTAATGATGGTGACATGTTTCACAGGCACATAGTAGAAAATGTTTTAATCGGTCCAACTGTACATTTAGTCTGATTAATTTTCAAATCTGACTGCAGGCTTTGAGTTTGAACCTCCTTTACAGGCCTGACTCACTGGTGCAAACGTTGATTTTGAAGCGCTTACTACATTAATCTCCGTGGTCCAGTGTTATAAAGTATTAAAACAACACATTGACATGTGATCGTCATTGGAAACATGATGTGTCGGGCTTTCAGCGGTCATGAAGTCTTTAAAGCCATGGCAGTGGAATCTAACCATTTCACATGATTTATATTCTCACACATCAAGTTCAGTCATAATTTAGGCATCACACTTTGCACAGGCTGGTTAAGATAGGTGGTGCGCTTCCACACAACCCTTCATTTCTTGCTCTCCTTTGGTGGATATTGATTTTAATCTATTGCCAGCTTATTTACAACAGGAGTGCTTACCTTAAGTAAGGTAGCCTGTAATGCCAGCATGGTTTCATAAGATTATTTTATTCAAATTTGTTTCTGTATGCAAATGTAATGTAATTTTTGTGGAAATTATCATTCTACAGTTATAGGTGTAGCAGCACATTTACAGATGTCCTGATTATATCCTGCTGAAACATGGGAGACGTTTTTCGGATGTCTTGTCAAAAGCCTAGAATTGGTCCTGGAGCAAACCCAAGATTCCTCCTCACTGACTAAACATCTCCAAAGAAATACTATAGGAAAAAGTAACTGCAGTGCATTTTAGTGGAATCTAATCTCATTGTGCTTACTGCTTTGGTGTTCAGAGAGAGCCTGATGAGAAGCTGTGTGCTGCAAGAGAGGAACTACGATACTGGCAGAAACTGAGGCAAGACTTGGAGAGAGCCAGGCTTTTGGTGGAGCTCATTCGCAAGAGAGAACGACTAAAGAGAGAACAGGTGTGTAAAGGATGCAGTTTGTGACAATTATTTGGACTATTTTTTCCCATTTGTTATTCAGGGCATATTCACACCTCTCTTGTTGGGAGCAGTTGTTCCAAGACAAGGAACGCATCACTCCTGAGATCGGTTTGTTAAGCTGGATGTTAACACAGCAATCGCACATGGATTTGGACAAACGCAATAAGCAGGCCAGGATTGCCTCGAGAGGATTGTCTGGGCTCACCGTCATTCAAACCCTGAGCCATTGGAAATGTAGACAATGCCAACGATGTTTCCTCCCTGAGGCAAATTCTTACAATACGTTTTTTTTGACAAATCACAGAGAAGTGCATTTCTGTTTACATCGTGATCCACTGTGGTTTCTTGCCCTGTGAATCCAAACCAACCAGGGGTTGATTGCAGCAATCCTAAAACCTGAATTAGAACAAAGCAATTGAGCTACAAGTGTAAATATACCATGTTTTCTTTTGCGTTTTGCATCCATTTTGACCTTTAAGTGTAACCTTCCATTGTCTCTCCTCTCCCCTGCTTTTTGTATCATCACTTTCCAGATGAAAATTCAGCAGGCTGCTCTTGAACTGAAGTTGACCCCTGCGCTGGTGCTCCTGCGATCCACCTTGGACCAGCTGCAAGAGAAGGACACAGCCAAAATCTTCTCTCAGCCCGTTAATCTATTAGAGGTTGGTGTGGCTGGAAGAAATCTTTTTCAACACGCACGTTTCACTCAGCAGCATTTCTCTGTGGCTTTGCCATGACACACCTAACATTGTCATTGCTATAACTCTCTGAGGTCCCAGATTACCTGGAGTTCATATCCCAACCTATGGATTTGTCCACCATGCGCGCAAAGCTGGAGGGACACGCCTACTGCTCCATCACAGACCTGGAAAAGGACTTTGACCTCATGATCTCAAACTGCCTCAAGTACAACTCCAAGGACACAATGTTCCACAGAGCAGCCTTACAACTCCGGGAGGTGGGTGGAGCCATTCTACGCCATGCCCAGAGACAGTCTCAGACCATTGGCCTGGACCCCAGCACCGGCATGCACCTCCCAGAGTCTCCGAACAAACATGGCTTCTACAACTGCACATGGGATGATGGTGAGTTAGGAGTGGGTTTTCGATTCCAGGAAGTCAGACATTTCCTCATGAGCCTCAACTTGCATGCCCCTAGTTTTCTGATTAGTTTATGTTTGTATGCTTTGTTTTTATTTTCTCAAGTCGACTCTCTCCTGGATCCCGAGAACAGACTTCACTTAACCACGGACGAGCAGCTGAAGGCCTTACTGGAAAAACTGGACATGGTTACGTCCATGCGTTCCAGCGGTGGACGAACCAAACGCATTCGGTTACTGCGGCGTGAAATTAACACTCTGAGACAGAAGATGAACCAGCAACAGCAAAATGCTCAGTCTGTCAACGGTAATGACACACACGACGAAGGACAAGATGAAGAAGAGGATGGAGAAGAGGAGGCGAAGGAGGAGGAGGAGGAGCAAGAGGGGAAAAACAAGAAAAAAGAAAAAATGAAAATTGTGGATAATGGAATTTTGACAGCAGTGTCCCACTCTGGAACAGGTAAAAAGAACTTTACAATTTGAAAGTCACTCAAATACCAATAATTTCTCTATTAATGGCCCTAACAATTCATGTGTCTTTGATCCAGATGACTCTCCTCCTGTGTTAGAGCTTACATGCCCGGTGTCATCACCGCTGCCAGGAGATGCCCCGCTTGAACCTCCAGTCCTGGGCATTGTAACTGGAGGCCGAAGGTCGCCAGGGCGCCCTTACAAGCGTCAGAGATCATCCCGCAGTGGGAACAAAAGCCAAGGAGAAGATGAGGCTGAGGTTGGGGAGACACCATCGTCACAGCCAGAGGCTGTCCATGAGGTTACACCGCTGGGATCACCACCAACTTTGCCTTTGGTTGGAGTCGGCCGTCGAACGTCTGTCCTGTTCAAGAAGGCTAAAAACGGGGCTCGGATTTCAAAAAAGTCCCCACCCGCACAACAAAACGGCAAAGTATCTGAGGATAAAGCGAATGGCTTGGACAGCACCACTGCCAGCCCCAATTCACCCAGCGCCACCAACATCACCACTTTACCTCCAACTCCAAACGCCTCGCCAACACCCCCCTCTCCTTCCTCACGCCACCTGAGGTCGAGAGGCCACAGTTTGGAGAGCGACGCAGAAAAAGTCCCATCACCACCCAGAGAGGGAGGTAAGAAGAGAATCCCATTTCTCTATGACAGAGGTCGCTAACATTCAGAAAAGTCACTCTGATTCATATGTATGTTTCTGCCAGAATTGTCAAATGGAAAGCACTCCTCTGTAGACCATGAAGATGACGCACAACATAAGTGAGTATGAAGCAAAAAGCATCTTCAACTTCTTTTTTTTTTTTTTGGTATAATTGGCAGTTTGAACATCAAAATAAACCCTTTCTCTTGTTTCCCTCTCCCTTTGTCTCCAGCTGTAGCGTCTCCCCACCCAAACGTAGTCGGGGTAAACCAGCTCTTGCTAAAGTTCCTAGCAATGAGAATGGAGATATCTTTGGGTCTGGTGTGTATTACGCGAGGGCAGTAACATACTGTTAAATATCTTGCTTTTTGTGTTCTTATTTACTGCATAATGTCACATTTTCCAAACATAGAACCCTCCCAATTTTCAAGCACAGTTCCAGTAAATTGTAGGCTTGAGCGCAAGGGCTGTCGCTAATACAAATTAACTGGATGTATTGGAATATCCTGTTCACAGGAAAGTCTACGCTTCTGTGTTTAGACAGTGAGACGGAGCTCGCGCCTCTAGACCTAGTCTGGGCCAAATGTAGAGGATACCCATCATATCCAGCTATGGTGAGAACATGTGCGATCTTCCATTTTATGGATTGCGTGCCACATCCTTTTTGTGAGCTTGAATGGCCGATGTTTGCATACGGGAAGACAAAGAATGATAACAAAAAGTGTGCTGTCACTGACATCATCCACTGTAATAGATTGTTGACCCTGAGATGCCCCAGGAAGGTCTTCTTCACAACGGCATCCCCATTCCCGTGCCTCCCGTGGAGGTGCTCAAACTAGGCGAGTGGAGACAAACAGAAGCTGGCGAAAAGCTCTTCTTAGTGCTCTTCTTTGACACCAAAAGAACTTGGTAAGAAGGAACATCCAGCGGAACGCGGTCCAGTCATATTTTTCAATCTGAATACCGTCCCCCCTTGGTTCCCAGGCAATGGCTCCCTCGGAACAAACTGCTGCCGATGGGGATGGACGACACTGTAGACAAGCTGCGCCTGATGGAAGGAAAGAAACCCAGCGTTCGCAAGTCTGTTCACACCGCGTATGACCGGGCCATGGTACATTTAAACAACGTCAGAGGAAACGTCAACTTCACGCCCTCAAATTTTATATGAATTTTAGTTTGCAGATTTTATCATATGAAACAAGCTGCCTGGTTATATATTTATATATAGATTATACACCAAGCAAGCGTAACATGATGACCACTGCATGTTTACCATAGAATATAATTTAACAGCCCTGCGATAAATTCTCCCTTCAGCAGGAGTTTTGTGTTGAATTTTTATCATCACCCTTTTTTGTCACCTTTATGCACGAGTCAGTTTACCAAAATATTCGGGGCACCTCTCTTATTAACGCACTACAGTTCAACAGCATCACAAATTTCAGTCCCAGTAACAATCAATGAAATATGTCAACGCCTCTCTCAAACAGATTCAGTAAAAATTCAACATAAAACTCCTCCTGAAGGAGTGAATTTATTGCAGGGATGCTGCATTATATTCTATGGTAAACATTCAGTGGTCACAATGTTATGCTTCATCGGTGTATATATCATGAAACTTATATGCTGTTAAAACAATGGGAAAGTAAAGCAAAGGTTTACATTTCCAACAGTTGATGTTAATAAGAGGTTTAAAAAAAAAAAGTTTTCAACGCAAAGAGAAAGTGCTTGAAGACATTTTCGTAGATGAATTTGCTCACTCATTCATAATTTTTTAAAAGGTTTTACACTACCACTGTTGCTATGTGTTCGTATAAAGTTTTTTATTTTAGGCCAAAGTTACTGGAGTTGCAGATTAGGTGTAAATATTTGATCGTCAAAGGGATTGTCTGAAGCATATTTAGATTGTATTTGCCAATGAAATGTCACTGTGTTAAAGTCTGACTAACGTTCACTTCATATCTGGACTCATGAGATTAGTTTGGACAGCTATTGATAAAAATTGAAGCCTTCTCAAATTGTTACTGAAGTATTGCTAAAGAAAATGATCTTAAAATGCAAGAACTTCCCTGTAGGTCTTACATTTTGAGATCCACCATATCACATCTTAACGTTTTCAGGAAATTGGCTCAACTCTCACAATAATTTTCAAATTGGTCAATATGCTGCCGTTGCAAACATTCTTGATGTTTTAGTCCAGCTATGACATGTTGTAAGTGGGACTTAAAGTCTTAACTTATTTTTCCATATTGTGAAACTATTCTACTGCAATGATGGAGCACCTGGCGCAGCTACTTGGTTCGTAAAGATGTGAAGCCACTACAGAGATAAAGATGATCTTTGTGGTTATGACTACTGCGATCACTTACTCACTCACTGAAGGACTTGCAATTGTTTGCAAACCTGGCTGAAATGACTTGAAAAGCACAATTGGTCTGTTTTTAGAAAGAAAAATGTCTCCTGGAGCCATAATGGTGGCAAAACCGTGTGTGTTTGTGTATATTATATACATATATGTATTCAACCTTCGTGTAGTAAAGGTGCATGTGTATAGTTTTGTAAATATGTAAATGTATGTTTATATTGGCTTACATTAAGTAATTTAAGGAATGCAAATGCAAAAAAAATCAAATTTAGATTTTAATTTATAATTTGTGGCAGTCAAGAGTTGAGTGTTATTTTAAAAGTAATTATTGAAAAGATTTATGTATGACGCTAAGTAGCTCTTTGTAATAGTGACGGTCTTCACAACAACATGTCAAAACATTTTCTCTAGAAGTGAGGCGGCGCAGCACCAGAACGCTGTAGGCAGGCGCGACTGCACTCGCCTGCACAGGAGATTTTTGATCTTGCCATTTGAGTTGTACTGCAAGATCTATAATCGGCCTGAGACAATATTTTCTCACACAAGAATAAATGCTATTTGAAACAACTGCATATTTATATGTCATTTTCTGGTTTAAGTTTGTTTGTTGCTGATGACTTCATCCCATCGCCGGATCCGTTTCCCCTCAAGTCAGCATTCCATTTCAGGATGTTCTAAATAGAAAATCTCAGAGTGAACGCATGAATTTAGCATTTACCATTATTTCTTTACTGAATGCATTAGAGCACATTCATGAACGGACCCATTCCAGCATCACCAAATATGACAGAGATAAGCAGCCTCTTTCCACCTGAGGAGGAAATTCATACGTTTACCATCGCCATGGCGTTTCTTAAATTGTCTGCAATGTTAATTTGTAGGCTTTTGAAGTGGAGGATCTCTGTAATGACATTTAGAAAAAAATAAATTGGACTTGAACACAGCGTTAACACTGATCAATGATACTGTGCCAGTAAATCTACTTAAAATGCATGTTTACAGGTCCTTAATTCCTAGTGATTTCTTGGGATGTTCCCTCTAAAGAGCGAATGTACTGTAATTTGGCGCTAATGAAAGGGACAATACATCTGACTCAGGTAAGGTAAGCTTGTTTAAAACCTTCTCTTGCTAATAATAAAATATGATTCACTATATTTACAAATAAGGACATTTACAAATTTGTGCAACCTGGAATTTATTTCATAATACTATAGACATAATCTTAAGACTTTAATCATCAGGAAATTCCTCACACAACACAAGAATGAGGCTACTGTTTACAAAACTTATACAAAAAGAGAAGTCGCCTGAATCCACTACATGAGGAGTCAAGTGACAATTTTACTACAATTATCTGCAGAAAAAGGCTGAGTTCAGTGGCATCTTCCTAACAGACCTTTACCTCCCTGCAGTGAAAACACTACCAATGACAACAGTGGTAACAGGCTGGGGTTTCCTACTTATTTTCTGCACGAAGTGGACAAAAATTAAACATGATCATTTTCATTTGACTCGAGCCGCATGAAACAGTACTACATGTTCAAAGTGTTGTCACAAGAATGTGCAACCAAATTCATGGAGGAATGAGAATAGTCATTTTTAGATCATCTGGTTATTTTGTGAACCAGAAAGGAGAAACCCAACAGAAGAATGACGTCACAATTTTTGTTAAGATGAAAATCCTTCGGCTCTTTGCTCTCCGTGACATGATAACCCCATTCCAGTTCTGTCCGTTCCAGTTCTTGTTTCTTCCAGTTTATGTTGAACCCCAAAACATACTTTGATTTCTTGCATATCCTGTTTTGTAGCAGGTTATTGTGACAACAAAAAAAAACCCCCAACTTAATTCTGAGAACTAGTGTGAGAAAGGTAGTCTTCCCCATAGCATACAGAAGAATGAATAGTTTTAGCATAAATGCTATTGAACTATCTCCGGTGTGATACATTCACTGTCCGTGAGGGAAATTTCTCTCTTGCTGTAATAAAACAATATAAAAACATTTAAATATCATTGCAATTGTTTTCTACCACAGTTCAATTTAAAATGTAACGCTGTTTTGCCCTGACTGTTTCTGTTCGAAAGCAGTGATGCAACTACATGCTTTCTGGTAAAGGTGAAGAAATACTAATTTCATATCAATCCTTCTTAAATAGTGTAAAACGTAGTGTTTTGAGTCTTGCTTGTCGTGTCCGACAAGTGTCAAAAAAGGATTCAAAAATATCTCAGAGCCAGTGTACAAACTATTATTGAATGAGGCAGAGCATTGAAGAAGCACAGGGAGAATCTTATAGGAGAGATAAGAAGCCGTTGTCTGTGGAGTCTTGCTGGTCAGATTTCCCACCTCGAGAGCTCTTGCTGGGATTTGGGGTAGTTGAATACTTAGGAGGATATCTGATGAAGAGACGGTCCTCCTCCTTTTTGATCCACCTTAGAAGCTTAGTAATAACAGTAATGGCACAGGCTTTTGTTACGAGAGGACTGAAGCAGGTGTACAACTCAAATTTACTTGTGACCTACAGTGGGGAGGAAAACAGAGATTTTAGGAGAAAGAAAACTCAACAAAAAAAAAAAACTTAAACAAAACCCCCTAAACAACTAACTGTGTTTACATGTGCTTAAAATAATCTGGGGTCTGTACTTCAAAGCAGGATTTGAAAGTCAGTGAGGTAACGTCAGGTTGATCTGCGGGTTTGTCACAGAGGTCACTTCTGTCACTGTTCAGCTGAGCGCTTCGCCACGGTGATTTATGCTGCACACGTAAATCCGCTCCAGAGCTGGTCATGTTCCGCATAAGAAATTTAAATGTCTAAAAGCAGCATCTACAGACTGGTCCACACTTTTGGAAAAGGGCTCTAACCATTCCTGGAAATTTTAAATTTAATTTGTGTAACTCTTGTTTTCATATTTTATTTGACTGATATCTACTTAAATTGCACACTGCCAGTCTTGAATTGCACCAAAAATGTAGTTATGTCCACCAACTAACTGACTGTGTTGTCAGATTATTCAATAAAATAATATATGTTATATAAAAATACATTTTTTTGCAGAGGCAATCTCTTGTGTTTTTGGTCTTTTCATAGACATTTAAGCCTTGAGTACACATTTAACATCTAGGTTCTAGTTCTGCGAGTGTAAAAATCCTGAAACTTACTTTAGACACACCTATATGAGGTAATCCAATAACAAACTATGTCCAGGAACTGCATGCAGCAACAATGCTGTTGGCAAATTGAATATTCCACTAATATGTATTCAAATGCAGGTGCTTACAATATACAGAGTTGATCATGTGCCATAAACAGGCAAGAGGCAATGTGTCATGAAAAGCCAGGAAAAAAACAAAATTAAGATTGCAGATTCTGAGTGTCCTGTATACATAACCAGATTGTTTCTAGAACAAGAACAATGTCGGCATCTCCCACTTATCTCAATTAGAAAATGCTTCATTTGCGGAAAAAGGCCCAATTAGGAATATGCAAATGGTATAGTCCATTTAAATGACCAATGGCAGATTCAGCGACTGCCATATTCAAAATAAGAGTGGAAACATAGAGTGTTTGTACATGTAGCCCCTGACGCTGTTTCAGTAAACACATGTACATACCCAGGCAAGAAGAGTTTCCCTCTCAGCAACGTGGTAGATGAGCTTGAGGGGTCGTGAGGTGCTGTGGATGCGACTGTGCATATAACGATAAAGGTCCAACAGTCTCATTCTCTCCTCTTCACTGCTGTATGGTGCCTCCATCTCTGGGCTGCAGATGTCAACAAATTGAACACCAGAATTACACATTAAAAAAAATAGATAAAGAATTAGGTCAATGGAAAGTTTTCAGATCAAAGAAATCTGTGGTATGCACAGACATAAAGGAAGGGGGGATGATTTTTCCATCATTACAACTATATTTGTGGCAAAACTGAGGACACACATGCAAAGAGAAACACAAGTGACAAGTGACGGCTTCAAAATAACTTCCAAGATAAATCTTAGTTCTTCATAACATAGCTCTGAATGGTGCTACAGTGTATGAATAATATTCCTTACTAAAAGGTGCAGTGATTACTTGTACAGATGAATTCTGATCAAGGTTTTTCTTAGGTCCTGCTCATGTAATGGGACATGTCACACCTTCGGTTCACCTCATTAAGAGATTAGCATAGTGACTTTGAATGATTCGTGGAGCACAACTGCATGATTTCCCACTTATTTCTCACGTATTTCTCATTTTTCTTGCACCAATTTTGGACACCTAGTGTGATGCAGGGAACTGTCAACTCCCGCCATGCTGAGCGATATATCCTTGTAAAAAGGTAAATGAGATCTTATTTTTTCTTATCTATAGAGAGGCTAGGGCCTTCAATTAGTTTATTTTTCCTCGAGATTGACAAGATTTGAAGCAGTGATTTGAAGCACGGGGATATGAGTTATGACTGTACTGATATTACATTACCCTACACGAGCACAATATCTAACTAGCCTTACATAACTTCATTATTAAAAACCCAATTAAGACCAATATAGCCATTCTGCAGTTGCAACGACAATGACATAATACAAACAAACAAACAACACACAGACCTGGTGAACTGAGTGAGTTGCCGGTAGTTGTCGGGCACATCAAAGGGCTTGTACATGAAGTGTCTGAGGTCTGAGACGCCCACCTGGCTCACGCTGTACGACTGGGCTTTGGCGATGAGGCTCAGGGAGTTTTGAGCCACCATGGCTTCTTCTATCTTCCTCTTGCACTCAGCTACAGCGTAGAAAGCTTCCTTGTCTGTTGAGAGCAGCAGCAAACAAACAGTGCATTCCGGAGGGTCCAGGTATGAGATGTATGCATAAAAGTAACAGTCAGGGTTAAAAAGGGGGAGGCAAATAGGAGTCCAGATCTCCCCGGCTTGAAAGGCGGAAGAGGCTCCGATTAGGTTTAGGAGGAGGTGAACATCGGCGGGCTCCAGCCTGGTGTCCTCAATGACTGTTTTTTCTTGGACGATGGTGAGTAACTGGTTCTTGGCGATGAGGATAGAGAAAACCAGGTTGGGGGTGATCGCTTTTTGTAGGATCTGGCTGAGAGAGTCCCTGAGTGAAGATGCGAGGGGCAAGCAATGCACCGCAGCCAGCAGGAAGCTGGGATCCGAATCCACCAGGTTGAGGAGGCCATCCAGGATCTTCTCTGAGCCTGCCAGTAGTCTCCGCAGGTCGTAGTTTTTCTTGCGTTCAAAAATACGAGATATGCTGGCCTGGGTGAGCATACTAATGATCTGGTAGTACACGTAGAGGAGCTCGCCGCGCAGCTGCTGCTCAGACTGACGACTGCTCGAGACACACACCAGCACAAGAGGCCCTTTCTGTAAAAACACCACGGTGTGCTCCTCTGACGTAAAGAAGAAAAAAAAAAAACATGGACAAGCATTAAGGATTAAGGATAACACAGAAAACGCACAGTGAATACTTTGATTTCAATTTTGGAGTTCTTTTGTATAAGTTATTTATATAATTGCTTTTACTTTTGGGTCTTATGTCAGTTGCAGATTCCATGTTTTCAGATTAATTTCCATTTCTTAAGCTCCTGGTCTTTCTCTTACTTTAGATGTTTTTGTTCACCCTCCAATTTTATTTATTCATCTTTTTTAGTTTTAGGCATCTGGAATTGGGCATATGATGTGGAATCATGACTGCCTGCATGACGAAGAAGGCTAAGGACCCTGAGAAACTGGGCAAGTGACAATTTCCACTTAGCAAGCTGTTGTAGTCCATCATGGGCAATATTAAAAGTGTAAAAGCAAGAAGCTATGTCACAGTGTGCCCCGTTCAGGTGATGCCGCCCAACCTACAAGTGTCTAAAATTTCTATTTACTGCTTAAGATATGAGAGCGATTGTCAGATATTGTCTATTACTTGGGTAAAAAGTGTAAAACATAAGCATCATAAATGACGCTCATTCTCACCTGAATAGACTGAGCGAATGATATTATCGCCACTTTGGACAAAAGATACCAGCGCCATCATGACTCCCATTGTGGACGAGAGAGCCTCTTCACTGCCATATCGTGAATAGATGGGCTTGCCTGCTTCACTTAGCACAAATACATGCTTTCTGTGTCGCCGCCAGCTGTCAGCTGTCACATCCTCTTCACGGTGAGACATAAATGCTGGAGATTCCTGGGTTCCTGCCTCCAACAAAGGGGATGACCTTCCCTTCACACCTAAACCCTGCTCCTCAAGCTTCGCCTGGGCAAGCATTGCAACAACAAATTCTCCAGAGTCACTCTGGTCATTGTCCGCAGTTCCACTTTCAGCTGGCTCAGTGGATACATCGCCCTGGGACTCAGGGTTTCCTGTCTCCTCATTCTCTGGCTTCACTACCTGGTTGGGATGAGACTCTGCATCCAAAGTGGG
>CAAKHG010007582.1:31042-42885 GCA_901007715.1 Dactylopterus volitans
AAAGTGGGCTCCTCCGTTGTAACATCTGCAGGGAGCGAATCAGCAAGCTCCTCTTTATCAACAGGGCTTCTGTCATTTCTCTCCACTAGATCTGGAAACATGTGATTCCCCAACAGAGAGAGGGAAGTCGCCAAGGTGTCCACTGAGATGAGAGCAAAATTAAATGATTTAATGAATGATGAAAATGAAGACAATTGTTGAAACAATAATTAGAACTTCAACAATTGGTTATATACTTACCAGGAGGGATTCTCTCAGAGGGAGGATCAGCAATCTTTACTCCCTGTGGCTCTCCTTCTTGATGACTGTCTTCCTCCATGATACCATCCCAGACACTGCAGATTACAAAAACAACAGAAAAATCGTCATAAATGCAGACTCCATATCATACAATTAAGAGTCCACTTCATTGCCACTGCTCCAAGTAGCTCACCTTAACCCCCTGAGACAGCATGCATCTTAAGACGCTTATGAATAGCAACACTTATACTGGACCAGAGGTCTGGTCACATGATGACAGGGAAAACTGATGGAGGAGAATTACAACTCCTAAATACGGAGCAGAGTGTGGAATTTGAGAATGGTTGCAGCTTCTGCCGTTCACCTAATACTGTATTACACCATGGACGCATGGAAACTATTGGTTGACCGCTAGATTTACGGGGATAACGCGTCCTCAACGATTAGTTTAAACCGACCTTTGGATTAGCTTTCTATGAATCTGATTGTCGCTCCAGAAAAGTTGTTTTTCAATTATTGCAATATTCGATGGCAAATTTCGAATTAAGTCTATAAATGTCAGTAGTTACACGGCTAGCATTCGCTGCTAGCAAGTGAAACACCGATCAATTCCATGGCCTTGCCTTAACACTGAGCTTGCAGGTCAACTAAAAAATGACGCGGGAGACGAAGAATAAAACTCACAATTTCCGTACCGTCTGAACGCTGGGTTCCGAATCTGCTACATGAACATTCGGGTTCCAGCCAAGCTGTCAAGAATGAGAAGCAGAAAACAAATTTTCCTCTTACCGCAGCAGACATCCGGAATCTCTGATGACAATCTCAGATGACCAATCAGATTGCTCAATCGTAACGGATGATCCCGCCCCTCGGGGCACGCAAAGACAGGCGGCAACGTCGGATACGCAGTGGGACATGACGTCACAGAACGTTGCCGAAACATTTTTTTTTGCGTGCTATCGAGCAGCGGGGTGGCTTTCTTGGATTTTCTTACCTCGTACATGTAAAATTTTGATCCGGTACGATAAAAACGTTTGGAAACGAAATGTTAATGCTCTTTGTTTTGAAGGAATGTAAACCATTTTGACCCGTCGGCGCTGCGCCTCGTAGCATACGTCATCTCGTATTCCTCAAACACCTCCACTCATTTAAACGTTTATAACGGAGGAGATGGCAAGGGGGTTATGTCGCGCTACACCAGGAGAGCGATGCTTTTGAAATTATCGAAAAGTAAGAGAGTCTTCCCAGTCGAACTAAGCCCATTTGGATAAGCAGACATTATGGAAGAACCGTGGAACTTCGAGTTTCTGTCCCGCATCGCCGACAGCTGCTTGTCGTTTCTCTCCGAATTCGTTGACGACTGGCTCGCCAACGACATGAGAGTCTCCATATTCAAAATCCTCCTAAGCTGGCTGATTTTCAGTCTCATCGCAATTCATTTTGCGTGGAAAGTCTACGGGAACACTGTGAACGACATGTATTACCGGCAAGGTGAGTGCACTTTCCGGGTTCTTCTGGCGTTTTCCAGCGCAGCGCTTAGCCACGTTAGCTCAACTGCTATGTGTGTCTGTGTGTGGACGTTCAGGCACCGGACAGAACGGAGGGACCCCCGAAGCAGCGTCTCACCAGAGACGATGGTAGGTTCCACGTTGCTTCTCGCTGGTAGACTTTGCCCCTCGCACTGCCCGGTTCGGTGGCTGCTGCTGCTGCCAGCAGGTTAGAAGGTGGCTAGCTATTTTTCCTCGTCCGAGAAATATCCTATTCATGTTTATTACCAGTGTGTCGTTAATGCCGATTAATATGTCTTAAAAGTGTTTTTGTTGTTGTTGTTGTTTTGCAGGGAAAGCGGAGCAGCAGGAGAGACCTTCAAGAGCCATCGAGACTGATAGGTCAATGGTCCTGGAATTTTATCCCAAGTGAGATGCTCCATATGGACAGCCATCTTCTCCCAGAGACAGTGTGTAGCTTCAAGTTTACTGATTTCCAAATGAGCTTGCCACTGATGCTTTCGAGATGGAGAAAGCCACTGACTAAGAAAAACTTGCGTCGTTTTTCATGCACACTAAAAGTGCAATGCAGACATCTAGAGAGTGTCTGAGATACTTCTAGTGACCTATCATTGGTCCTACAATAGAACTGTGTTTCTCACAAATGCCTGAATTGGTCAACGATCACCATATCGTGCAAGGAGTCGCAAATGTAAAGAAGAAAAAAAAAAAGCAAAACACTTTCTTTTGGTTTACAGTACTTTTCAAGTCACAATATCTGACCGTGTGGATACATGTCTTTTGCTGATGTTAAACTGCATTAGCAGGAACAAGTGTGTATGTGTGGTGAATGTATGTTCCAATTAGACTGTGGTGAATAGTGACATTCTAATTACTGCTATTGCATAAATACTGCGCATAGCAGTTCATGTCTTGAAAAACTCCACAATTTTTTGCTTTTTTTATTGAAGCATTATGGAACGCTAACCCGGACCCTCTTCGCTGAAAATACAGCATCTGAACAACTATTTGTCAAATGAACCACTATTTGATCCAGCCAGTCGCCTAGCTTTGAACTTAATTGTTTTAAATGGGTGAAAGCCCTTCTCAGTCTGAAGTCCAAACGCTGGTCAGTCTATGTAATGGAGACAAATGAACATCTTTCACCAAACTACAAGTTACAGGAAAGATGAAAACAGGTCACTTGTGAAGGGAGAGTAAAGTGCGAGCACAGTACAGACCCTCCTGATCCTGGAGGAAAACCTTAAAAATGTCAACTCAGCCAAAGACAAACTGATTGTTTTATAAGGTGAATGACATTAAATATAGTTCAATCTTCATTGCATGTATTATGATTATGGACAGAAATGAATGTAAACTGTAAGTTGACTGGTTGGCAGAGCCATACAACTGCATGGTGGTAATTCTCATTAGCATCTGTTAGCAACAATAAGATACTGGAACCAAGCAGCATCTAAGTAATTGGAACATGATTTAACCTATGCTAAATTCAATGAATACACAACTCCAGATCACATGTGGAAGCTCCACTCACCTACCCTCAAACATGCTATGTTATACAAGACTGAGTAGGACAGGAATTTCACATATATAAATATTGTCATCATTTTTTACATTATCTGCAAATGCTTACATTCTGATTGCTTCAACGTTCCAGTGGCAACTATGTAAACTTGTGCTTTGAGTTCATAATTTTAATTTTTTCCCCTGGTTGTTAAAGGTGTTGATGCTGCAAAAACTAGTATGGTGGCATTTTTTTAAATGTAAACCATTATCTCATACTTGCTGCTAGTAATTTTGGTTTAGCACTGCAATATAAATCCTGCTTTTAAGTACAGAGACTTACAGATGGGTACAAAACATTTGCACTAGGTGATAATCAAAGAACTACAACACAGTCACACACAGAACTTTATTCAGATCCTCTGGACTTACATCTTCTTATTTTCTGTGCTTTGGATTGAGTTTATCTTGTGTTGATTGGTAGTGGCGGAATAAGTAGCATGTGCACATCCATCACATTGGTGCAGGTTAAGCCAGGTGAAAGTAAGCGCTGCCCAGCAGAAAGATGTGTAAAAAAGGTGAACGAATCATTATTGGTAAGGAAGTTGTTGATATCTAAGCCCTGCGCCACGGCCTCTTCATACAACCTTCCATCAGTGATGGCCCCTGCTGCCTCAGTGGGTCCATCCTGACCATCGGTTCCACCACTCAGGAAGACCGGTCCATCGGATGGGAGCTGCAGGTGTCTCAGCTCTAGACCCACTCGCATAGCCAGCTCCTGGTTTCGACCACCTCGACCTTTGCCCGTCAGCTCCACAGTGGGCTCACCACCTGCTAACAGACATGTGGCACCCCATCCTTCTGTGCGCCCCTCCTCCAGGACCTTCATGGTACGGCAGAGGTCCCAGCTCTCCACGCCAACTTCCGGCCCCAGTCTCAGCATCTCGGCAGCAAGCTCGGGTGGAGGATCCTCACCACAGCAGGCAAAGTGGGCCAATAGGCCGTAAAGACGGGAGACCAACCTTACATCGCCACAAACTCCTGGTGAGAGCACAACGGGGCGGAAGCCGAGCTCCCGTGCACGCCGACCGGCACACTTGAGAGCAGTCGTGTTGGAGCCGATCACGACATTGAGAACGTGCTCTCTCGTGTCCTTTTCGTCTTTATTCTCCTTGCATTGGCGACTCAAATTCCCGAGGACTTCTTTTACTGAGGCTGGTAGAGAGTCAAGTAACTTGTAGCGTTCAAGGACAGACAGCACTTCCTCAGGCCACATCTCACCCCGAACTGTAGGGCCGCTCGCTATAAAGTCCAGAGGATCCCCGATCACGTCAGACAGTATCAGTGCAACCACCTGTGAGGATATAATGAGAGCAGTGTTACACTATATGCAGTGCTGGAGTGTGGTCTCCTGTACAGCAGGATACTACCTGGGCTGGTTGAGCACGGTGTGCAAGTCCTCCACCTTTCAATATAGAAAGCGCCCGACGCACAATGTTCAGCTCTTGAATAGTGGCACCTGCGCCGGCGAGTTTGCGGGTCACATCCAGTTTCTCTTGCAATGTGATTGGTGGGATGGGCGCCGGCAGCAGTGCTGAGCCCCCACCTGGACAGTTTCATGACTTTGGATTACAGATGTACATTTCCGGATAGATTTCATGAATGATAACCAAAAAGAGAAGTTTGCTTATTTCTGTGACCTGAAATCAACACAAGCAGCAAGTCGTCCTCGGTCAGTTCACTCGCTAGCTGGCTTATCCTTTCAGCGGCCTTCTGGGCGTCAGCGTCTGGCAGGTTGTTCTTCGCTCCCTCCATTACTTTGATGCGACTGTCTTCTTTTAACAACAGATGTCTGTGATGATAGTGAGAAATTTAAATAGCCTTTTTTTCTGCATAACGCTTTACAGTAATTTACATATTAAGACTTTTGCTTACTGTTTTCCGTGCTGTCGTAGCGTCTCTTGAATCCCATGCGGCACGCTTATGACTCCTTTGACCAAGTGATCCCCCATAATCCTTTCTGCCTCCGTTGCCATGCCCAGTACAGCTTTTCCGAACCCCACCATGTGCAGGTTGTGCTTGAGCCTGAATTTGTGACCATCTATAACAACCGAGTCCTCTTTGCGTTCTATACTTTGTCGGACCACAATGTCTGGCTGCACTGCTGCCACTGCTGCTGCAAACACTTCACGTGCCCGGGAGTCCAGTGACATTTTGCACAGCGTAGGTTTCCTTCTTTCCAGGGCCAGAAAAGGCTGGAGCCGGAACACAGAAAGAATACGTGCCATGGACAGCTTTAAGGGTCAGAGCAAGAGTTGCCTGAGAGAAAAACAAGTCACAGTTTTAAGGCAAAATAAGCCTGGAGGACAGGTATGGAAAATACGTGCAATCTTAAAATAGTAGCATACACATGAAATGTGCTGAAATTAAAGATCAGATGTTCTAGTTATGGAGCGACATTTGTCATATCAGTGGAAGTGAAGTTATTCTTGTTATTTGGAGACATTTTGCTATTGCATTTCACATAAACCAAAATCCTTCTTGGATAGTTACTGCAACCATCCAAAGCCTGAACTAATACGCTCATAATTGTTTCTGAAGTCTTTGAAGTTGCCTACCTGTGAAAGTTGGAAATGAGATATGAAGCCTGTGGTTTCCTGCTGAAGCCTCTTTTATGTGCTCAAGCTTATCATTCGGTCTCGTGTGGCAAAAATCTGGTTGCAAGCTAAATGGTTTTGTGTACCCTGTGTGTAATGATTGACTCGGTGTACCACAGGACACCTCAGAGCACTCAACAGCTGGCTGCGCCTGTGTCTTGCAGTTGTCATAATTTCTTTGCCACAGACAGGGTGAACAAAATGGAGGACTAGGCAGCAGTTAGTTCAGCACAAGTCAATAAAAAATAACTTTGTGACCGTGGTGAAATTCACGAGTGTATTTATCTGACAGACTTTGGAGCCATTCGATGTGTGACAGAGTTCAAAGGGTAGCTTTAGGTTCACACAGCCTCAAAGCTGTGGTAACACCTAAGCCATTTTCTGGGCGCCTGGACTTATTCTTTTATTTTGGCTGTAGAACTGTCAAAAAAGGTGCAATTCATGTGAGCTCTTAACCCTTTTTTCAGGACACCTTGAACTTTCAACATCTGGCCATTTTTTACTATGTGTGTTTTGACAGAGTAATAGGCCTAACACTTAAACGAGGGTGGAAAAACAACCAAAATTTTCAGTTTTTTTGTTGTTTTTTTAAACAAAAAAGGAACTCTGAATGTCATTCAAAACTATTGGCAAGTTTTAACCTTTCAATTTTAATTTTTGGCCCGTTTAAGCTTCAGTGTCCAAGTGATTTGGATAACGTCTCTCCATCATGGTCACCGTCCTCATCAATCAGTCTCCTCGACACTGATGACCTACCTGACATATTTTCTCCCAGTAAATGTGGAAAGTTGTTTTGGAAAATGCAATCAAACTTTGGGGGGGTGGGAACCGACGCGGCGCTTCTTCTCCCTACGGTCTCTGACTCCACTCAACTCTCAGGAGAGGTTCCGCCTACGATCCTGATAAATACCGTGAGGTATCACCGTTTGTATTTTTCTGCTGGCGCCAACGGTTTAGGAGTTACGCTGTGAGGAGGTGCGTCGGCAAATTAATGATACGGTCGGTAAATCTCTCCGGTGATTGGACGGCGACAGCACGCGACCTTCGCCACCCACCGTAATGCATCGCATATGGGCGCAAAGCCCCGCTTTTCTCTTGTTTAAGAGACCGTCGGTGTTTTTGCGATCGGACGAACTTTCGAGAATTTACACTCTTCCAAAGAAAAGCGTGTGACATTTGGTCGCCCACGGCAGCTTAGGTCCGATGAAGGAGAGAAGACACCCGCATTTATAACATTTGAAAAAGAAACGTGGAATCAGTCATGCATGTCAGCTTCACCACACTGCGTGATTCTGAGAGATTAGAGACACGTTCAGAAGTAGAAACGCCAGACAAACCAGAGAATGTAGCTATGCGTAGGCCATCAGAACTTGAGAGAGTTCTGTAACTGTTAAATACAGCCGCCCGCCCCCACCTTTTTTTCTCTCTCTTTTGTTTGTATTGTTACCGAATGTTGTTGTTTTGGTTTTTTTGGAAGGGGAGCATTCACTCTATAGACAGTATAAAGAGCTGCATGCATGCAGTTCTACGGTATTTGCAGTACACAAGTCACTGCTATTTGTTGTTTGAGGTAGTTGACTCAACTTTTACCATTTTTAGTATGAATTTTTTCACATTTTAAACACCAAAACATACATCAATTTAGAGGATTCTGGTATTGTAGTTCAATAATAATAATAATAATAATAATAATAATACACATTTTATCTGTATCACCGATCCCAACAGGACACAATCGGTCATTTAAGTGCTATGATTGAGGTCATAAGTTTTGGGTTTGTTTATGTTCAAATTAGAGTGGTCATTTTCACTGTTAAGATCCATAACCCACACTTCCTGTATCAATAATTATGTGAAACAAGAGCCCCGCGGATATTAATTATGTTTTAAAGCGTTGTTACTGGTGAAACTGATTATTACCTAACGTTACTGTGGTAACGGTAGCCTTTAATTCCTGTCAGTTCAAGTTTGACACATATAGCAGCATGTTGGTTAGTCAAAGTGGTACAAAACTCAGACTTACCACTTTGCGACATCAAACCTCTGCTGTCATTTTCCTTACCGCCCAATTTACGGTCTGAAGTAAAAACCTAGAAGCTGACGGAATGCAAACGATTTAAGAAAACCGCTTTAGCCATTTAAATAAAAACAGAACAAATTCGGTCAAAGGGTCAAGTGTGCGCCTGTCAGCCTGTGATGATGTTAATCTGTCGTATGTATTCGCATGAGTGTAAACAGCATCACGACGTTATCGCGATAACTTCACGTGATTTCCGACTAAGTTGCGTTTCAGTTTGCGTTGTGCGCGTCACCGCAGTGTCGAAGGTGGTGCTTTTCCCTCCTTACTGATTGCTATTGAATATCATACTATGCAGGCGGACCATTTTTGCGGTTTTTGAAGTATACTCACCGAATGAGCAACTTTTAGCACCGTCGTAGTTCTCACAGAAGAGCGAAACGCCATAAGTACCATTTGTTGTCTGCTTTTAAAGCGTAAAAGAAGGGCCTGCTGCTTCCCTACAGACGGAGGCCACCATGAAGCTGACGGACAATGTGCTACGGAGCTTCAGGGTTGCTAAGGTTTTTCGAGAAAACTCGGACAAAATTAATTGCTTTGATTTCAGTTCAAACGGAGAAACGATTATTTCCAGCAGCGACGACGACTCCTTAGTCTTGTACGACTGCCAAGAGGGAAAGTAAGCACTACTAATGTGAATTGCTCTGTTGTTTTGAACGTTAGCTAGCTTGCTATGCTAGTTAGCGAGGCCTGCTGCTCTTGGCCAACAGCGTTTGAATGAGATCTGTCATCACATCTGACGATGTGCGGTTAGTAATTACTAACGACGTAAAATACTATCGACTTTTGTGTCAAACATGGTGTACAGGTAAATAATGTGTCCATCACATTGCCCGCAGTACACGCCAGCCTGCCTAAATCGGAATTGTACAGTGAAGCTGTCGGGGGGGCTGTTCATGTTGAGTTGGAAAAACATCGTTTCAAAAAACTGTCTGATCCTTTAATTGTCAAAAAATCGAATTACTCTGGAACGATTGATCAATTGTTAGTACTGCGAGCCGTCATAAGTTAAGATATCAGCTATAGTGGAATCCCTCAACCACTTACGTTTTGTTATGAGCTACGGGACAGGTTGACGATAGAAAAGTTAATACTTGATTTTTAAAACCCCAATACAAAAATCAGCAGAGCCTATTTGGCATTTAGCAATTTAGAGTTAAGGTGAAATAGCTTTATCAGTCTGGTTAGCAGCCAGAAAACCAGAGGGATTGTGGATTTGCAACCAATTTCAGGAAATAGTTGTATATTTTTTTGTTTTTTCTAATGAATAACACACGTTAAAAAGTTTATTTTCATACAATTCAAAAGCCAATTTTCTCCCTTTTTGTATCTCTAAATCTGATTTATTGCAGACCCAAGAGGACCCTCTACAGTAAAAAGTATGGAGTGGATTTGATCAGGTACACACATGCTGCTAACACTGTGGTCTACAGTTCCAACAAAATAGATGGTATGTTGATACAAGAATGCCGGTTGTGAATGGTTTTTTTGTTTTGTTTTTTGTGCCCATGTAATATTATTTATATACTCCAGATGTGTGATATCATGCTGTGCTAATTATTTTGATGCAAATAATGATGTGAGCATATGCTTTTGAAAATCGATAATGTTTCTCTTAAATATTAAGCAACATTAAGGGACATTTAATCATCAACATAAAGGAAAGCTGAAGCACAAAGGTTGTAAAGGTTCTCTACAAGTTGTGGATATATTTGTAAATATTTATCCACGCAAATATCCACGATCAACAGATCAACCTGTCTAATATGTCTATTAGCATATTGCCCATGGTCTTTCAATCTACACTCGGACGAAACGTTAGATTTACCTTGCAAGCTGGATATTTTTTGACATTGCATGATAGTTCAAATGGCAATAAAAGTATTGGTTAATGGAACTGTCATATATGCAGTTAATGTAATTACCTAACTGTAATGTTGGAAATTTCATATCTGGGCTTTTCAGATGACTACTTTGTCTTAACTATAAAGTCTTTTCTACTGTACAAATATTCAATGTTTCATGTATGCAGGATGTTCATTGTGCGGTGACCAGCCGTCTAGACTGCTGTAGGGGGGCGCAGGGCACGGTGCTCACTGTGGGCTGAGGTAGTTTTTTGTACAGTTTGAGGGTCTGTGATTCTGTCCCATGCAGGAGCTAACTGTACAAGTGACTGCCTTGCCCACGGTCGAGTCCTCTCATCTGACCTCCCTCGATCTACTCCACATGTGCATGTTGATGTGGTTCATGCTCCTGTGTGTTATTTTTGGTTGATTACATGCCATTTTTTTCTTTCTCATTGTTGTTTCTTTACTCTTGAAGATACTATCCGATACCTATCACTTCATGACAACAAATACATTCGCTACTTCCCTGGGCATAACAAAAGGTGATGAGAAGTAATTTTGTCTTGGTCTGTCTCTGTTTCGTACATTGATTTGATCGCTTCACTGAACTGAAAGTTGTTTTGTTCTCATTTTCCATTGTTTTTTTTTATGACTAGAGTGACATCCCTCTCCATGTCTCCTGTGGACGACACCTTTATTTCTGGCTCATTAGATAAAACTATCAGATTGTGGGATCTGCGGTCGCCTAACTGTCAGGTAATCCACTGTCTTGTGTGATTTTGTGAACATCCCTTGCTGGTATACTGATACCAAATGTGATCTTGGCGGGAACTAGGATGGTGCACTGCAGTTTGCTCTTCATCTTGTTCTGCAATGTCATCGTTTCAGCATGCAATGAAATTATGTTGGAGTCAAAGCTTTTGCATTATTAGTATGTTACCTTGTCTGATTGTACCTACACTGCAATGGAAACCGACTTAAAGGGCAGATTAGGTTACCATTTCTGTAAATGTTGATACTCCCTCTGTTGGAGCCCTGTGCTCCCATAGTTGAGAACATTTATTGGTGGTAAGTTAATGTTTGATATAAGTGATGCCAACCGCCTCTTGTTTGTCAATTCCAGGGTCTCATGCACCTGCAGGGGAAGCCAGTATGCTCTTTTGATCCCGAAGGTCTTATTTTTGCCGCTGGAATAAATTCCGAGATGGTTAAACTTTATGATCTGCGGTCATTTGACAAGGTAAGAATTGAATAAGATTGAAACCAAAGGGGGGGAAGAAAGGATGACTGAAAGAAATCTTAATAAAATGTGGAGTAAAGAGGTTTTTTAGCGTAGTAAAATAGTCAAAATCCCCTTTTGCCAACAGGGACCCTTTGCAACTTTCAAGCTGCAGTATGACCGCACATGCGAGTGGACGGGACTGAAGTTTAGCAATGACGGAAAACTCATTCTTCTTTCTACTAATGGTGGAGCTCTTCGCATCTTGGATGCTTTTAAGGGTGCTGTGCTACATTCCTTTGGGGTAAGAGAATACTCATCACTGCACGGTCTGCAGTAATGTCCTCTGTTTGAGGATAAAACACATTGACAAATGACTTGCACAACTGAGACAGCCTCTTAGTGTCAATGATAAATTAACACAATTAAATTTCCTGCTTTTTTAAAATCTAAAAAATAAAATCCATATTAAATAACTAAAAGAGCACTGATCATTTAATGTGACCTTGCAGTAATAGACAAGCATCTTAAAATCCTCCCAACACAAGAAGCTGATTGCGTGCATGTTCAATCGATCAATGGTGCTAATACAAATTTTTAAAGTGATTGATTATGGATACTATTGTTAATTTATCTGCAGGGCTACAACAACAGCAAAGGTGTAACACTGGAGGCATCATTCACTCCTGATTCTCAATTTGTTATGATTGGTGAGTTAAGATCCTCTGCCTTTTTGTGTGTGTGTGTGTGTGTGTGTGTGTGTGTGTGTGTGTCTGTGAGTGAGAGATGGGG
>CAAKHG010007603.1:1954-18469 GCA_901007715.1 Dactylopterus volitans
TGAAAAGGGGCAAAGATAACCCCCCCCCCCCCCCTCCCCCCCCCCCCCCCCCCCTCTCTCGCTCCCTCTCTCTCTGCACACCTTCTATTTTTCCTCCCATCCAAGATCACTCTATCTGGGGCACCTTCTGACCCCCTGTCCTTCTTTTCCTTCATTTTCATATTCCTCTTTCCAGTTGCCCAATTTTCTCCTGCCCTCAGCCGGCTGTGCACATAATATTCATTGCGCCTGACACCGGCTCTCATTATCGGCAATATTATGGATTTACAGCCCTGACATACTTGGTTCTTTTTTTTTTTTAATTTTGTTCTTTTAACATGTATTACTGTGTGCATTTTTTTTTTCAAAAAATATAAGCGAATGAAGGGGAAAAAATAACTTTACATTCTGTTTTTAAAGAGAGGAGGAAACTTAAAAAAAAAAAAAAAAAAAGATACACTGCACTCAGTATCATTTACACATTTGTGGCTAATCGTCATTGGATGCAATCAGTGTCCATCTACACTTTAATGACCAATGAGACAAGTTCTTGAGCGGTCGTGGGCCTGAAGTGCCTGAGCGCGTTGGATCGACGTGGCGGCGGCGATCGCGAGCACACAACGACAGAGACACAAAAAAAAAAAAAGAAAGAAAAAAAAAAGACAGTTTTGACTCACAAACCAGCCGACTTTTGTAAGAACAATGTAAAAAATAACTTACATGGACATTAAATATAACTTAAAAAGTATAACACTCTCAATAAATAGTTCTACTATTTACACCATTGTTATGAGACGCCAAAAAAAAAAAGAAAAAAGAAAAAGAAATTCACTAAAATACCAAAAAAATATAGAAGCAGCAAACATTACAGGCATGAGGTACAGCAAGGGATCCTGTGATGACTACAGTATAGAGGTGACGTCCTCATCCAATGCGCAATCTTATATATGAATATCTTGGTTCACTTTAAGGGTACCTTCTCCGATACAATCTCTCAAGCTGACACCTGTGCACCTTTTCCGATAGTGACAACAATCAGCTGTTGTATCCAGACACTGACTGACGACGCGAGTTTACTACTGAGGAGGATATTTCTATAACATTAGTCAAAGTGTGTGGAAGCAACCAAAAAAAAAAAAAAAAAAAAGGTGACTCGGAACGAAGGGAAGGATCCAATGACTGAATTCCGATTCATCCGTTCAAATGGCTGGAATGGCTTTCCAGTGACCTCAATGGCAGATGATGAACCACAGTACTGCATGTCATTGGCATAGTGTAGTGATTGCAGGTCAGTCTCTCCCCACTGGTAACAGTTCAATGTAAAGCAGCAGTATCTGGATTACTAATATGACACACACACATATATATATATATATATATATATATATATATATATATATATATATATATATATATATATATATATATATATATATATATATATATATATATATATATATATATATATATATTTTTTTATAATATCAAGATAATACAAGTATTTTTTTTTAACCAGGGCTACATTTTTTTTCATATAAAGTGTTAAATGCAATCTTGAAAGATGATGTAGCCTTTAGAACGTCCTTACAAAGTTTCATAAAAGTTACAAAGTCTCTCGATAGTCCCACTGATGGGGAATTTCTTCATTTCCTTCTCCTTCAACATCTCTTGGGTTTTCTCTGCCAAAATTTACAACCTAAGATGATATATTACATAAACAGAAGGGCAAAACAAAAAAAACAAAAAAGACAAACAAATTTGCAGTCAAGCCAGACCTTAAATATGTGACTTTTTTTCTTTGTTTTTTTTTTTTTTTTATACATGAAATGCATTTGTGTGTACCCTATCTGGGCTGGGGGGTGGGGATTTGAAGCCTCTATGGATGACGGGCGGGTGGATTTAGGGTTCATAACAATATGCAAAGTCTCGACTGTGTGAAACACGAATGAAATGAAACCTACTAGCAACACAGGGAGTCAAATGACCGAATATCATACAGTTTGTTTCAGATCACCATTCTGACCATAGCAGCTTCTAAACAGTTTTTTGAAAGATATACTTTTTTTCTTTTCTTACATCGCAACTAAAAAGTGCAGTAACTGAGGTCAATAATACAAACACTGATTAAATATGACATTTTGTAAAAATAAAAAAAACAACAAATATATGAAACAAAAAAAGAAAAAAAAAACATCTTTTAATGCTCCTGTTCATCAAGAGCATTTAGTAATATTTACATAATCTTTTTTTTTGTTGTATTTGGTGGAAAATAATACCTTCTGACCTTTTCTCTGCAGCTTCTTTCGCTTAAAATGAAATTGGTCGTAACATCGCCACTGACAATGATTCCCCTACTTCTGAGGATGATGTGGAATGCTGTAGCAGCCTAATGTGAGTCAAAGGGACCGCGCCATTGGCCCGGACGAAAACGAGAAGTCGCAATCATGCCGATTGGTAACCACGAGTACGGTTGCAGCCAATTAAGAGCAGCAAAAAAAAAAAAAAAAAAAAAATTTGGGCCAATAAGCCAAGCAGCCTTTATTATCAAATATGCATGAAAGTGTCTGGAATGAAGAGTAGCAAAATACAGAGCTCTTGTAGCAGCCATTTAATCTAATGGAGTTAATTGGTGGGGAAGGACACCCTAGTTCACAATAATGAAAAGTGCTGAGCAGGACGACCACTTTTCACAGCAGAGGCAAACGTAAATTAATTGCTGGAGCGCCCAGCAGAGAACCTTCGCAACCTTTGATCAAATTGCGGCGGCAAACGCTGTGTTGACGTGCGCATCCAAAATGTCGTTTTCATGTACAACGTTGTCGCCTGCCGACCTACAGGGTTTAATGGAACTGCCGGAGGCGAAAGAGAAAGATATTGCGGCGTGTATGCGTGCGTTCAGTTGTGCGTGCGTGTGTGTGTGTGTGTCAAGTGTGTGGTCTTGTACCACCTATACTTGCTCTTCAGTCTCGTGTGACGTGTGCTGCGTGATCAAAAAAATAAAGTTTTTTTTTTTTTAAAAACAGCGTGAGATGGACTCCTAACGAGCATCGGCTACATTCTGAGCGGGGCTGGGGTCATTTTATTCTCAGTTTTTTTTTTTTTTTTGTTTTTTATAATTAGCACGTGAAGTTTTTTTTTTTTTTTTTTGCAATAATCAAGCGCCCATGAGGAAGGAGTTCAAACTGAAACTAAAAGCAACCCCAACCCAAAGTGAGGTGTTCTCAATGACATTCTTCAAGTCGTCAATGTATGTATGTAGTACTTTGTGTGTGTGTGCGTATGTGTGTGTTGGCATTTTGGGAAAAAAGAGAAATGAGATTTTAGGTGCTGTTTTGTTATTTTTTTTGTTCCCCGGAAAGTTCCTAGTGCACGTGTATTTTGTCTTAATGTCACCCGTGTGTGTGTGTGATAACATGCGAGTGTTGCAAAGAGGTACTGTAAGCAGCAAGGCAGACAAAGCCGTAAAAAACCCTATGAGATATAAAGTGAGGTGAAAATGGAGAGTAGCAGCAGACGCGGTAGCAGAAGCCATGCTAGAGTCGTTTTTTTTGTTTGTTTTCGTTTTAAATATGCGGTCAGAATTGTTTTGCTCCAAGCTGATGGAAATTTGCATCTCATTTCTATCCGGTGTGCCTCTTTCGCGTCGAATCTGTGGCTTGAAACTAAACGCGCATGGCTGCAATCGTTCCCCACCAAGCTACTGCAAAAAGCATAGCCCACATAGCCTCTCGATGTGCCCATGGAGAAACACATTTTTCTTTTTTTTACTGAAAAAAGGAAAGCGACACAGAATATGTCTGCCCACTTCTGCCAAACTTCATGCCTTCAAATTGATTTTTTTTCTTGGTTTTTTTTTTGTGACATTCATTTCCTTCATATTTGCAAACCATGGATCCACCATCCACTTGCCCGTTTTGACTCACCTTTGGTTCAGTCATGTAATTGTAGAGCTAGGTCACTAAGATAGACACTGAAGCCAGCACAACAGTGAACAAAAGGCATGCTACCTAGGCTTGGCTAATGTTTTTGTTTCTTTATTCTTTGTTTGTTTTGTTTTGTTATTCTTTCACATGTCATGTATTTTTTTTTTTTTAAATTATCATTATTATTGTTCTCTCCTGGCTATACATGTTTTCGATGATGCTATTTGCAAGGGTTACTTTCCTTTTAGCTGAGAAATGAACGCTTTCCATGGAGTCCCATCCTCTTCGCTAGATCTTTCCGGTGATGTGGAGGCAGAGGCATTTCAGCTGGTCCGGGTGGGGGGGGGTTGCAGTATGGATGGAGAGGTATGCCTGTTAAGCAGCATGTGCAGGAAATTGGAGGCCGAGAGGAGGATGAAGGAGTGGGGGCGGGAGAGGTGGGGGTCTGCCTCGGCCGCTCTGGCTGTGTTGTGTTGGAGCAAGGGTCCTGGGACGTTGAACAGAGGTCCCTACGCAAGGACGGTCACCCCAGGGAATGGACGTTCTCATCCTTTCTGTTCTCCATGGCGTTGGGATCCCGACATGAGCACTCATCCTGGATGTCGCACGACATGGGGAACGGAATCACCTGAGAGGGAGAGACGGAAACATAAACGTCCAGGACGTCTGATTACGCAAAGCCACCGTCACCTTCAGTGCAGCGACGCATGCTGGGACTGTCCAAGTGGTACAGGCCCACAGCACAAAGTGGAAATTACCCCTAACTCCTGGAACCTAAAAAAATTCTAGGGAAATTTACACAAAATATGCAGAAAAAAAACGAGGGGCGGGGTAGAAATAAAAAAAAAAGCTTAATAATACTATCTTAATATTATATATTCTAGCAGGGATAATAATTGAATATAAAAAACATACATTCAGATTATATTAAGCTCAAACAAAATGTGACTAGCTCAGATGGATATTTCTCAAACATAAACAAATTTTATGTATTTTTGAATTCATTAAACCATTATTTAACCAGGTATGGTCAATCAATCAATAAGCTGTTCTCATTTTCAATGACGACCAGTGGGCAGAAGAGACAACACACACACACACACACACACAAAAACGCAATATACGCCATAAAATCACAGCATGCACGGCGAAAATATGAAAAAAAAACTCTTCCCATTGTGTTTTAAACACATACTAGCCAGTGATGAGATGTATTTTTGACTGACAAATATGCATGGCATTTAGTTGATTAGTTTATGTCAAACTATGTACTATATGACAGGAAAGCTCATTAAAATGCATAATACGCCAACATTTTTGAGTGCCTGATATCAAGATCATTGTTCCCATTTGATGTTATGGTGCTGCCATTTCAATATATCAGCAGTTTTTCCACAATCCCGCAAACAAAATGGTTGCACACATGTTCTTTTTGGAGCAAGTCGAGCCTGATATGATGAAGTAGATGTGAAAAGTTAAACCAAACAGCCAATTTCACAGAGCTCGCGTTCTTATCGCCATTATATTTTTTCCTTCTGGTTTTCACACACCCACATCATTTTGTAATAGCAGCTCATCATTCAAAAAAACAAAAACAAAAACATAAGGTAAATAAGTGAGTGAGTGCTGGACGCTCTCCTCTTTTTTTTTAACTGCAGGTGCTATATATAGCCTCGGCCGTGCGTAATGGTCACACGTTTCTCGTGTGAACTGATGCGTTTTTCAGCCTCTCGTTTGTAGTCCGACCATTTCTATTCTACCTCTGCCAGAGTCCTTCGCTCTGAACTTAAAGAGCTTTACGCATCAAGCGCGAGGTGTGAATGCCATGAGGCACGCGGCCCAGTTTGTTACCTCCGTGAAACAATCTGCAGCGTGATCAAAGCGAGCACTTTTAATGGGACCAATATTTTCGTGAGCATTTTTTTTTTTTTTTTTTTTTTACGACACGCGTTATTAGAGTTCTATTTCATGTTCACCAGCGAATCACCGAGCTTCCCTTATCCCTGGTCGCTCTCAGTCCTGTGTACAACTTCGCCGGAGCTAATCCGTCAACACTGCGGAGCGCCTTGCTACGAACGGGGAGGGAAGGGGGGAGGGAAAGAAACAAAAACAAACCCCAGTTGTTATCCCAGTAACATTCTGATGTCACAGTGAAGTAGGTGAAAATGGGGCTGTAAGATCGGTGGCCATTGCCCTTGGCGTTTGACGTCACTGAATAACGTTGGCAATGCGTCATCAGAACCAGCTGCTGCTGCCTTGTCCGCTCGCCTCTCTGGGGGGTCTGTTTCAGCTGTTTGCGTACACAAATGTGTCCACCCTTTTCCAGGCCAAACAAGGAACACATGTGGTCCAAGTCATGGAAGGCAAGCAGCAGACCAAGGGCACGTCTGTCCTGGTGACTTATCAGATCAATCTGTGAAGCCTGCTGCCAGTGACGCTTTTTTTTTTTTTTTTTTTTTTTTTTTTTTTTTTTTTTTTTTTTTTTTTTTGTCGTATTAGGGTTAAGTGGTATTGCCTTCTTTGCACAAAGGATCCCAGTATACAATGTAAATGTAACAACAATTCTAGCCACTGTAATCAAAACAGACGCTAAGCTGACAGCGTGCCTAATGCCAAAGAAAGCTATTAGGGAGAGTTGTCTGGCTGAAATGGGAGGACTTGTCTCCAGGGGAGGGTCACGGTGCTATTTATTGAATATGTAGCAGCTACTGCATAATTACACGGACCACTACTGTAATGCAGTCAAATTGCATCACGAGCTCATGCCATCAGGGCAGGGTTAGTCAGGTAATTACCGAAATGAGAACTCCACATCCACTGAAAGATATATTCATAACAAAGGCGTCCATTATGATGCTCCGAAGCTGACTCACTTTCCGAGAGACTGACCCCTCGGTAACATCGAAAGGCATCTTGTTACGCGGGAGGGCAAAGGTGTCCTCACGAGGGTGGCCTGGTTGTGAGGTCGTGTGTAAAATGTGTTTGCAGACGTGATATTATGCACACACGCTGTTGCCCATGAAGCTGGAATAAAAATATTTCTTTCGCTCTTCTCATGAAACGATTGCGACAATGCGATTTGTTAATTGATGAGCCTGGTCAAAGGCGATTACTGATGAGTATAAACAGGGATAAAAAGAGGAATGCGCCCGAAAGCAAAATTATTCTTCAAGGGTGGTTTTAAACATTAAAAAATGCAACTCCAGTAGCACGTATCTTTGCCAAATTCAATGCAAAAAAAAAAAAAAGAAGAGTTAAATGGATCTGACCTAAAACTTAATGGGCTCTTGCTACATTATTCCTGAAGTAGCTACCTCAAAAAAATCAACCCTGTAGTTTCTGTGTGCAACGCTGCTAAGAGTTGGACAAACAAGCCGACAGATTCGGGTGAAAGCACAACACCCCCCCCCGCCCCACCCCCCGACAGATGTAATGAGTCTCTCACAACTCACAAAGTACGTAATGAAATTAGTCTAATAATTTTCTCTGGGCAGCAGTGGGAGGTAAACGCCTGAAATGTAAATGGTTGTAGTTGGTGGTAAATGCGACGCACAGGAAACGGCATCAATAGCTCGTGAGAGTGAGGGATTTAGTGGAGAGCACTTCTGTGGAATGACATGGGGGAGCACGCTAGTCGCTGAGGAGCAGTGACGCAGGCTCCCCTTTGAAATGGGGTATAAAATAAGTTGTTTGTGTGGTGGGAGTGTTCTTAATGCGAGGGCCAGGTGGGGAGTGGGCAGTGCCCTGAGTCCTCTGAGAAAATGAGGCCTACGTGTGACGTCTTTACAAGCCCGGCGCCGGACACACTTCAGAAAACAGCTCTCAACAGCATGAGCAGGGTTTCTGTGGCGTTTCGAAGCCTCTCAGTCTCCATTTCTCAGTTTCACGCTTTGTGTCCTTTTCTAGAGCCTCTTCCCAAGTCTACCTTTCTTTATGAGTGCTGTCTCTCAGCACACATACCCCACCACCCCCACTTCTCCTCCAAGGCCACCTCTGTTTATCTCTCTATCTAGAGAATGATGGTGGGTGGCAAATTTGACATGGTTTCCTTTGACCTTGACCTCCAGGGTGGCTGGGCCAGCTGCCACATCTGGCCCTGACTTGAGGTTCTCTTCAGGGTGGCTGGGAAATGGCTGGCTGGCCTTGTGGGCCTGGGGGCCCTCGTGCTGCCCTGTGTCCCAGGGCTAGAGGAGGGCTGGGGGAGGACACCCACTAACTGCAACATAAAAGACCTTCTGAAGAAGGCAGACCTTGTCAGAGCCCCATCCTTCCATCCCAGGAACAGGTCAAAATAACACAGAGTTCCACTCATTTGTGTGTGTGTGTGTGTGTATGTAGTATGCGTATGTCATTCATGGCTTAGAGGGAAGAAAGTGTGTAAGGGGCACGAGCCTGGGGGAAAGGAAAACTGGCTGACCTAACGTTTAGGGAAGCATAACACACTTTCCATTAGCAAGCCGTCGCGGTTCCATTCAATTGAGGAGCAAATTTGAGGCAAACTTTTTCAAATGTCGCAAAAAAAAGACAAAGCGAATGAGAAATGTTTTCACCCACTTGTGTGGAGCAAATAAACCGCAATGCATGGCTTCGTCAGAGGTTGGTGGTATAGAGGCCATGTTGAGCAGGGTTGCAATAAACAGAGGGGAAGAGTTGGAGGTCGTGAACTGGAAACACAGCAGTTGTTCGCTGTGGCTGTTAAACATCTAAAATGGCTGTCTTTTCTTCTTTTTTTTTCCACAGATGAGACCTAGAAATATGTTGGTCTGCCCTGCTGCCATATTTTAGCATGGCATGTGAAGATTTTGGCAACTGTCCCGGGATGGGGTCGGTGGGTGGCTGGGTAGGGGTGGAGTAGCTGGTCATGCGAGTAATAAAATTTTTTGCTATATCACAATTTATTCTCAAAGGGTGCTTCCATCTCCCAGGAGACACATCAACTCTGCTTCACAAAAACTGCTTCTAGCAAGGTGAAAAACTTGAAATTGAAGAGGTTTTTTTGTTTCTCGTTTTTTTTATTTTGTCGCCTACATTTCAACTTTCTAATGTGACGCTTCAAAATGCACATCAAATGCATTTATAAATCATTATCAATAATGACTGAAGTGAATGATAACCGTCTTCAAAAGTATTTTAAGTGACACCTGCCTACATCAGTATCAATGTATTCATTTATATAAAAAAAGGGTATTTTTGTCTGTATGAATTGGGGAAAAAAACCAAACGGCGACAGTCGATGGAACATCCCGTCACATGACACACGTCTACCTTTGCCCAGCCTCCCTGCTCCCTCAGCTTCATCATCCCACACAAAAACAAAAGTTGGGAAGAAAGGAAACTATGGCAAACTAACTCTTATTTAATTATTTGCCATCAAATTGCATTGAGAGAAAGAAAGACGGTAAGAATGCCATGACCAAGAAATCCCTCCAGCGGTGTGGGTGTCCTGGCCCATTCCTCCCCTTTAACTGCAGTGCAGGACCTCAACAACTGGAAAGTCAACACTGTTACCGTCAGACATTTAAAAAAGGGGGGAAAAAAAAAAAATGGAGCAGTTGATGACACGTTCTTTTTGGTTCCAGTTATGGGAATAACCCTCGGAGACCTTCAGGAGTCTGTTCGCTCCTAACAATTACGTTGTCCTTTGAGCATCGTTACTCTTCCATGGTTTGAGCTTGAAAACATGGCATTTTCCCGTGAAACTAAAACGGCTCAGGCCGCCGAGCTCCGGCTTGTCTACGTGAGCCATTTACTTCCATCCATAAAACTGCAGTTGGAAAGGATGTGGATAGGCTCCCCCCTTTTTCCTGGCGCGCTGCCCACTCTGTCTGTATGTATATCGATTGATCGATTCACCATCTTTGTTGGTGACGAATAGACTGTAAGGGATAGGGTTTCTGAATCGATCACTCCTATTGGCTCCAGTGGTTGCCATCGCATCCAATCAGAGCGTCTAATCGGGGGGGGGGACTTGGCTGCGAGACGTTTGTGGGCGAAATGACGGCCACACCGGATTATAAAGCGGAGAAGAGAAGTTAGTCTCAGTTTATTGTAGGGACACATAAAGATACAAAGATATGACAAGGAGAAAATTTAGTCCAGCTGGGCATTTGGAGCTGATTTTTCATGCATATATTGTTTAGGTATATGCATGGGCATGGAATTTCATTGAAATGTAAACATTCAAGTCCTGCTTTTTTGTTTGTTTGAGTTTTTAATCTACAGGCTATACACGTCATGTAGAATACCTGAGTCTAAACTGAGTGGCATATACAGTTAGCTGAGGTTGTGCTGGATGTGTTACACTTGAATGATACTGTAAAAAAAAAAAAAGAAACAATGCAACTATGGAAAGATTTGCGGCTTTCGAGACAAGAAAAAAGCCCCTAATTTCAGTTAGGTAACAGGGCTTAATATCATTGCCACAGTTAAACATTCTGCAGCGACAATCAGTGCTCGCAGCAGTCTGCTATGAATTTGAAATATGTGGATTTTTTGTGGGAGTGAGTTAAACGTAAACTTGGACCAAAACAAGGGCAAGCAAAGATTTTCTGTCGACGTGCGTCACCGGCAGAGAAGGAGAGGTGAGCGGTTTAATGGTAGCCATCACAGACCATCAACTTAGACACAAGCATCAATCATGACACATTGCAAATGACGTATTGAGCATACTTGTGCTAGACTGAAAGTTGTAAACAGGGGTGCGGGACTGGGAGGGATCCCAAGACCCGACCACCAAAGCAGGCAGAAAAAAAACATACAGACACATTTCAGAAAAAAAGTTGTTTCAGAGGGACGGAGCCTTATAACTATATAATCTGCTGCTTCAAATTTCCAAGAAAGGAATTCCTTCCAAACACGGGACACAGGGGTGGGCTGAGGTGGGGGTTGTTGGTGGTGGTCCCTGGGGTGAATGTCATGCAGCAAGTCTTCCAGAACTCCGTAATACACAAAAATGTTCGCAAAACTAGAGAAAACTTTCAGGAGGGGGAGCGAAACGTTTGTCTTCCTCGGTTGTTCAGCTGTTATCAGAATGAAACTTTCGAGTTGACAAGAATCCGAGGAGAAGAAGAAGGAGACTGGAAAACTTGCGATGGCTTTTAAGCTTGTTTGGAGAGAGCAGAAATTGCTCAATAATTGTGTCTGGAAGAAATTTTATGACATTCCAAAAATTATGACTTTTCATATGAAAGTACTAAATCATTTCATATTTGAGAGGAATGGTATTTGACGCCGGGAAATAGAATAATAAACAATCATGCAACTCCTGTAAAGAAGTCACTGATGCGTCGTCTGCTATGGAGCGGCGGGCAGATGCTAAGGCAGTGAGTCGCATCTCAGAGAACATAAGTGGTACGAACGCCGCATGATTTAAATATTTATATGTGGCAAAAGATGATTTATTGTCAACCTTCACCCAATTCAAAAGCTTCTGGCAGAGCGACAAATAACAATAGGCGCATGGGTGTGTGTGTGTGAGGGGGGGAATAATGGTTATGGGAGGAATAATGTCATTGTCCTCACGTGCTGTGTCACAACACACTGATGAGACAACAACACTGTCCAAGACCGCCACTGAGTCAGCCCAACTCTTTTAGATAACATCTAGTGGTGACTGATCGTGTGTGTGTGTGTGTGTGTGTGTACTGAGTGAATCAGTGAATGAAACTATATATGTAATATATATACATATTTATGTTGCAATTAAATGATGCATCTCAGAACCACGGATAGATCAGGCCTACGAGAAATAAACACAACAGTAGGTTAAAAGTCGGACTTCTGAAAACTACTGAGAATTAATAAGTCAAAAGTACCGTGCAGAGTTTTGTCAGTGCGTGATGTTTGTCATGATGTGATTTCCAAACACATCTGGCCACTTTAGTCATTAAACTTAATAGAAATAAAAGTTGCGGATGATTGTCAGCCATGGCTTGATGCAGAGTGCATGTAGGACTGACTCAGAGTAAGAGTGTTTATGATCATGTGGGACCATCTCACCCAGGGCAACAATGTGGTTTCCTGATGAGCGTTTTAATTGTTATTGGACAACATGAGGGTTTATGGCACAGAGGAATAAACCATATCAGGCTTTGGCTACACAGACTACTTGTTAGCGGAGTCAGGCATTGTTTTTTTTCCCCCCAATGTCTGTTATGTTTTTCCTTATTTGTTGTCTTATAATGCAATATTGGAAAGTCACATTAAATCATGGCCAAAGCTTCAAATAATGAAGTAAACATCAGTAAATTCCTTTTGAGGAAAAAAAAAAAAATTCTCAGGCTTCAGGCTGAACTGAACATTTAGTTTCCAACATTTTTTCATCCTTATGTGTCAAGCTGATGTCAACTTGTCATGGTTATTATGTCCAGGCACAGCACACCCACAAAGTGCAGGCCCCTCAGTAGGCTTCTGGTAGCTGGCCAATCATAAAAAAGGAGGTCTTTCAGAGAGCGGGGGTCTTAAAGAGACAGGAGCTGAAACGGCAAGGTTGGATCATGTGAATCTCATCTGGTGGATTCCAGGAATAATACTAAAAATACCTGTGTTGGTTCCTTTTAGGATACGTATTATTCTTGCTTTAAATCAATTCAGTGTTTTTTTTTTTTCTTTATGACAACACACTAATATTTGTAGGTGTGCAATGGACTTGCTTATTAATCTATACTAACTAAATCTAACTGCACCTTTATTCACAATACATTTGTCTGCTTAAAAGGAGAACACTGCCTGGCTTTTTATTTTTTCTTCTTCTTCACTCAGTAAGTCTATTACTAACTATGTCACAGTTGAGCAACTGTCGCAAATGAGTTACAGATTGTCCTATATTGTGTCAGTTGTTTTGTTTTTAAAGGTTTTTGTGCAACCCCGCCTCGGCCGTCTGACACACACGTGTTCCGCTCGGGGGAAAATCAGAATCAGGTGCAAAAACCCTGTTTCTGTTTTGACTGAGTTGATGAAATACGGATGACTATAAGTATAAGCTTGGCCCGAGAGGAATAAACAACTAAATCCAAATGCCTAACCAAACAAAGTACAAAAATAAATATGGAGAAATTTTAATGTGTACAGAAAATATCAAAGTAAGGTCAGAGAGGTTGTCTGGCAAATGACATAAAACTTATGTTCGGGTTGATTTGAGTTTCATGCAAATAGGCGGCGGAATGTTTACATTAGCGGCGCGAGCGAGCGGCACCAATTAGGCGACGCACGGAACAAGCTGACGGGGAGAGGGGATTATTTCAAGCATCTTTAGCCTTTGTCTGCCTCCAAAACGAATTTCACATATCACATTCATTCCTCCGCGTTTCCTTTTTGTTTCTCACCCAGCATAACCTCCATCGCGCCTTGCTCCTGGCAGCTGATAAATCAAATGATCATTGGCTATTTGAGAGCAATTTATCTTTCCGAATAGTTTCCAGGGGGACATACCAGAGGAAAACACCGGCCAGGCTGTTTTCTTCAAATAATGCCAAGGGAAAATGCCTTCAAGTGGGATTTGGACAAGTAACATGGTGTTCTTGAGCCCAGGTGAGCCACCTACTGTGTCATGGCACCCCCAGAACTGAATGTGTCAGTCAAGTTTTTCAGCCCACGATACGAGTCCTTCAACACTGGGTCACATATTCTGTCAAATGCTCCGTCATATCTAGTCAAATATTTAGTTCAACGTCAAACAGCCCCCATTCGACGGGAAGTTTAATGAGGAAAACGTGACTCGTGAACAAGATTGGCTACGTGTTAAGATTCATTTTATGAGAGAGGACAGATCGCGGCGTTGTGGAAACAAACACAAGAGTCCATTAGTAATAGCTGATGGGACCGTGCCACCAGCCATGTCGGCGAATGACAAATGGTTAAAAAGCTGCTGCCTGGAAGTTAAGTGCACTGATCTTTGCTGGTAAGAAAGAGAAAAGGAGAGATAACAGATTTGTTCGCAGCTGAGCTCAGTCGATCTGTTTATTTTTCCAACCTGGGTGGCAGAATTCCGAGTCTTCGCACCAGAGCAGCCAAAATAATAGTTCACATCCTATTTCACTTTGAGAAAAGAAAAAAAAAAGAGGATCAAATAAAACACAGTGCAGAAAAGGATTAATTTGGGTTTATTTTAGCTGATACTGATCCATTAAAAAATGCCTGGTTTGGCTCTGGACATGTCTAGTTTCAGTAGGTGTAATGGAACAAGCTCTTCCACTATTTGTCTTTGCTCGACCAATCGTGGACTTAATTTGACCGTCCATGCACCTCTATGTGCTCCTTTTCAAACTAATCCCGGACTATTAGCAATTCAACTTAGATTAGCCCTTTCTCACTTGAAGCCCAGACAAGTTGCTGGGTTAAACTGACCTCGGCTGATGAGCAACATAAAGCTCAAACAAAGCCAACGGCCTGCCGCGCTCTCGCCAACTCCAACCCCTTGTTGAAAATTCAGCGTCTGTCCTCCCATTGGGGTCTGTCAGTAAAAGTGAGTTATGCAAGTTCTGAGTGAGCCCCTGGACTGGGCCAGGGCCAGCAGATGTAGAGATGAGATATTGTCGATCAACAGCAGCGAAACCACTTCAGGAGTGAGGTCACTTCCCAGAGGGCTGCTCCCCGGCTCTCCTGCCGCAATTGAATTTTGCGATATGACGCCTCGATGCGAACGCACGAATAAGGCACAAAAATAAACTGTGTACGGCATGTGTTTCGTAACCGAGTCGCATTAATTTGCGATAATTGCAAGAAAATGTCAGTGTCGTTAAGCCGGCGTAATTTGTCCACAATTTTCTTGAGCCGCAAATTACTGTTTCACTGTTGATTGTCTGCAAATATTACTAATTTAGAGGCAGACGTGGCCCAAAGGCCATGGAAGCAGGCTTGGAGCCGAAAAGGTCACCGGTTCGATCACCTTGTACCAGCAGGAAAAAAATTCTCCCTCAACATGTCTGAGCTGTCCTTGAGCAAGGCACCTAACCCCTCAAAAATGCTCCCTGCACACCATGATGGCAGCAATTCCCTGATCTGGTGTGCGGTGTATGTTCACTATGGATGTGTCCCATGCCGAGGGTTAATTTAGCAGCAATGAACGTGTTCATATATATAATATTTGTCCTTATTTTCTAACATTAAAGGGGAAGAAGTGAGTCAAACAAGGACTAGACTGTTCAAAACTGCGGATGGTACTGTATAATTTTGGTGTACATTTATTGACAGAGGTTTTGTTTTTTTATATAGAAAATTAAAGGGTGTGTTTGTTAATGAGTATGTTTTGCATTATTTCTCTGTAAGCCATGATTCAATTTACAATCAAAGCACTTATGTGCCATTTGAACAGACAAAATGCTTGTGGCAGGGAGTGTTTTCTTGCTTAACCTTGTGTGAATACAGCAGAAATACCATGACCTCACTTGCTTGAGACTCCAAGATGGTCCTCTGTGATGATACATTAGTACGCATTTTTGTGCCAGCAGGTTCATGATGTGAAACCTCATATCTAGTTCAGCACTGGGAGATACAAATAGGTGCGTTTTATTGATGTTAAACCTCTGGGAAAACTTTAAAAAAGAGGCAATATTGCGAGAAAGTCTTGTTCCAGATGCCATACCATTGACGAGTGGACAGACAAAAGCGTATTCAATGACCAAACACTGAACTAATAAAAGAAAATGCTTCTCAAGATTATTTCCACCCACAAGAGCGCATAACAAATCACCTGAAGGTGGACCGGAAGCAATCATCTTTGATTGTATGTTCTTTTTTTTTTTCCCCGCCGAAGAGGAAATGAAGAGGCGCTACAGTCAGACACACTGACACAGCCAGTGAGACACATAGACTGCAATATAAATCCAGCCAGACGTACAGATGGATATGCCAGCAGTACAACTGAAGTCCCATGCCAAATTCAGGGAGAGAGGCCAGGCCAGAGAAGCAGATGCTGCAGCACAGAAGCTACAATACACTTCCAATCAGATCCCTCGCCAGCTGCCAGACAGAGCTCCTCCTTACATTACGGGAGTTACTATCACAAACTTTTTCAACATGCACGGCCAACACAGCTGGCAACGTAATTTACACGGCGCTTATTAATCGGAACGGAGGGGGGGAAATAAATACTACCACATGTGTGCCACTAATCTGTGGTTAAGGTGACAGCAAAGTTGGGAAGAATCCACTTAGAGACGCTCCAAGAGTTGAAAAAAACATCTTCATACCATATTAATATGGTTTCTCCAGGCACGGCGGGTTTACCGGAGAACTCTACCTATGCTGGGGCTATTATTTACTGATGTACAAGCTTGATAAAGGGGACATGTAATCTCTGAATGGACGCACAGAAGCAGCGAAGCAAATGAATCCAAGTGGGTTAGACACAAAAGAAACACTCAACTGTGGGAGGTGGGATTTATCCCTAAGCTGTTTGTGACTCCAGAGTTTGGGAACAAACACTGAATGTTGATCAGTGTGACCAGGACCGAATCCAGCATCATCTCTTTGTCTGGGAGGGGGGGGGGCGGGATGAGGTTTTTATTGTGAGGTGCGCATTAAAGGGAAAAAAAAACCATCATCAGAAGCTGTTAGATGTTGGAAGAAGTGTCGAAAAAGCAAAAAAAACAAACAAAAAAACATCGGTATGACC
>CAAKHG010007603.1:30457-41606 GCA_901007715.1 Dactylopterus volitans
CAGATATACAAATCAAGTGAGGGAAACAGATTTGTTCTGAAGATAGCATTATCTGAGAAGGTGGTGTTCCCAGAACCACTTTAACTTCACTGACAAAAAAGAAGGTAATTGGCTAATGAAAGGAGAGGAGATTATGCTCCAAGCTGCTCTTTACTACCCTTAGTGTCGAGATGTGCGCTTTACTATAGAGACACAAGTGCCTAAGTCATGAGCGGCATCATGCTGAATGGATAGCGAGGATCCATGGCAGGTTTATTTTCATTTTGTCATGTTTTTGTGACAATTTCTTCTGTTGGTCTTGTTTTGTGTGAGTTTTTTTTTGCAGATCTACAGTTACAAGCACTGGCCGCTGTGCTGTCCCTCACCGGATTCCATAGCTAGCAAAGAAACCTACATCGAAAATCGAAACAAAGGAAAAAAAAAAGATGGCAAAATAAGGTTGGTTTATCAGAGATTGGAGGAAAAAAAAATCTTTATATCAAATTGTGCGCCTGTGCTTAATATGCTATAGCCTACAACTTACAGCTTTTGGGAGGAGACTTCTTCTATGGTGCACCACTGGTGAAATCATTTCAAATTGAGCAGTTACATTCCTAGAAACAAAAGACGATACTTGGAATTTATCAACAAGCTCATGACAGAGGGCACTCCACGGTGATAAAAAAAAAAAAAAAAAAAGGATTCTGCTTTGGTAATTATAAACATCATTCTGTCAGCACGTCTAGTTTGCAGGATCGATTTTATTACTAGTGACATACAAGCTGAGTGCAATAACTGGCTTGTCCCTAATGACTTTACATGGCAGCGTCTGATTCCAAAAAAAAGAAAAAAAAAAAAAAAAGAAAAGATTTCAGAACTTAAGGGAGAAGATTTGAGTCGATAGATTTCTGTACATCTTGGTGAATGAATATGCATGTTTAGTTTTGAAAACATAGAATGTCCTTCCAAAATGGCTACCGCAACATGTGACAAAACTATAGTTCCAAAAGTTGGGTCGATATCTCAGTTGCAGCAGTTCAAAAATCGTGCAATCGACTCAATTCATAACTTTTCGTAAAATACATTGTCTGGATATTTTGCGGGAGCAACTGACAACATTTTTTCTTTAAGTTATTATCATGAAGTAAATGTTTCCGGCCTATGCCTGTTTCCAGTGGTTAATTTTCTGGTTGCTAGCAGTAACTACTGGTAACTTTAGTGTTGCATTCAGGAACCTTCAGTAAATTGAGCTTTTGTGCTACAGGGCTGGTGCCAAAGCATCACATTAATAAGGCTTATTGGGAACTATAACATTACACTGCCTAATCAACATTTACATTGCAGCATTTACTACACAACTGAAGCAACAACAAACAAAAATGTCTATTGTCACTTTAATTGTCCAGAGTGTTAATAAATAAAATAAAAATGAAACGCAACAATGCTAATTCAATATTAGAGGACTAAATAAAATGAGCAAATGTCTTTCAGTAAAGTGAATAAATTGGAAAAGTTATTCATAAATAACAGGTCGTCTAAATACCCTTGAACTGTCAGTCATCATTTCTGGCTGAAATCTTCACAGCACAAAACACTGCAATTCAATGCAGCCCCACTTGCTTCTCTATTCTCTCCTGTCCCCCCTTCACCCCACTTTCCCTGCACTTTCCTGCCTCTCCCTTTCTGAAAAGCATAATTTATCACTAAATGAATTGGCATTGATGAATAGCTACATAGTGCACTGTCAATCAAAATCTAATGCAATTAGAGGTCTGCGCAGGCTCAGTGGGGAACTATTCTGATACTGTTTGTACATTCTGTATGAATGATGTAAATGCGCTGCTGAGCATGTACACACACACACACACACACACACACACTTGTGCAGATACTTGCACATGTATAAATAAGGTCATTCGGTGGAAGACAGAGGGACAGCTGAAAGATTTTGCGGTTTTGAAACCCTCCAGTCATGACAAGTTACTGATCCCCATGACAGCCTGGAACACATTTTTTTAAGTCAGAATCCTGACCAAACCCAAAAAAGTCTTTATTTTCCTTCTCATTAATACCCCAAAACTCTTCCTCTCTCCTTTAGAGCAGGTTACACTTACACACACACACACACACACATGCACACACCCTCACACGCACACACCAACATATGCAGGCATGCTTTTTCGAGACTCAGCTTACACGTAAAAACAAAATTTACCTTGCTCTCTCAACCTCCCATCTCTATTTGGGAGCATTAACAGATTGTGTTGCAGACTGCTTTACAGAGCCATGAGGAAGGATAAAGTGTTTATACGGCCTGCACAGCAGCTTGGATCCAATCCAAAAGGTTTACAATGTGGTGTCAACTACCCTGTTTGTTTGTTTATTTACTTGTGTTGCGCATGCGATCTGTGTGCATCGGTCTGCATGCGACGTGTGTCCTGTCAACGCAGGAGATGGCCTCCCCCTCGACTGCATGTGTGCCGGTGGCTTCATGCACGCATCCAACGTGTGCTGCTGTGCGAGCGCACCAGCAAATCTCTGCCCTTTAACAGGGACTTCAATGTGTGCGAAATGAGCAGGGATGGAGAGAGGGAGGGCGACAGAGCGAGCGAGAAAGAGAGAGAGAGAGAGAGAGAGAGAGAGAGAGCAGACACTATGCGATGATGTCATCGTCCCGGTGGAGTAGAAACACAAAGTAGCTGTTTGAGGTGATGGTGCAGCACGCTCAGCAAGAGACTAAACACTACTATGTCTGTGCTTGTGCAGAATATGTGGGGTGTGTGCATATGCGTGTCTGTGTTTGTGTGTCTAGGATTGCATGTTTGTGTGTGTGCGCGCGTGCGTGTGTGTGTGTGTCTGCAAGAGGAAGCGACTGGGACATCTCCACTGCTCATTTACCTGTATGTTCATGATGTCAGTCATTTTCCCCGGAGGCTTTTCCATGCAAAGCCTCGTTTTCGCAGGTGACAAAACAAAGGCAGCGGCGCGGAGCAGAGCCGGGAGCAGCGGCGCTCGCAGCGGCTCTCTCACGGCCATTTGTGCCCCAAGTTTGCATCGTCGCATGTGTGCACTCGCATTTTCACATTTGCACGCATGTTCCCATATGCTTGTCGAGATGCTTTGGCACTTAAGTGTTTGCATGTGTACGTCCATACTCCCGTGTGCCTCTTTGTGCACTGAGCATTGTAATTGCCTGTGTGTGTGTGTGTGTTTAAAACATATGTGAGCGGTGAATTTGTGTTTTTACCTGGCTCTTGATGATGTCATCATCCTGGTGGACTTGCAGGACATATCCGGAGTTGCAGGAGATGGTGCAGCGGTCTCCATTGTAGAAGTGGCGGCCGGGGCTACTGCATTTGAGCTCTGCATTGCGGATTAAGGGCTCCTGGCAGTCAATGGCTTCGCACGAATAATGTACACAACTATGAGGGGGGCATGTGTGCGTGCGGGAGTGGGAAGAAGGAGGGTGGGGGGGGTAAAAGAAAGTGAGAGAGGCAAGAGAGACAAACAGTGAAAAAGAAATTAAACACCACGTTACAACCAACATATATTTAGCGTGTAAAATAACACTGCAGACGCTCCGACATGGAGGCAGTCGCACATTTGCTCACAAACAGAAAAAGGCTGCGCATTTAGTCAACCACATCCATCCATCAATGACTGCTTAACATATCAAATCAATAAACCACATGGAAAAAAGATTGCCATGCTTGCTATGCGCATGAAAGGGGTGTCTGTGTGCGAACACACAAGGTATGTGTGAGCGAGTCCACTGTAGTTTGTGAATTAAGAGCGACAGGATATATTATGTGCAGGCTACAATGGCAGTGTTTGGCCACAGCTCTGTGTAGCCTGATGGAGAAGGCATTTAATGCTCTAGGAATGCTTGGATGCCCAAGGCACCTTTTTACAACAGTGCACATTCAACAGTATAGGGTTCCCTTATGAAGTCGACAGAGAAAGTGGGAGAGGGAGAAAGAGAGGAGCGAGGGGGGAAGCTATGGGGGCACAGAAAGAGAGGATGTAAGAAAACAAAGGTCTGAAGGAATAACACCAAACTTGCTCCTCGCAGAAATGAAACCCCCTGATTTGCTCTTTTCACCCATTTCTGTCCAGCCGCCTCTCTTGCACCCCTCTCTTTTCAAATTATTATCCTTTATATCCTTGATTTGTTTTTCTCCCGCCTGGCTATCCCTCCCCACATGACGCACCAAAAGGCAAAACAAAAAAAAATAATAATAAATGAAACATCCCATCATTAACATGACTGTTTTCTACTGTCATCTAAACGAAATGAGCAGCCGAAGAAGCTAAGCAGGTGATGACCGCACTGAAAGGCAGCTCCTTATTTTTTTTTTGAGGACAAACTTGGAAGGCTTTCTTTGTAGACACTTTGGCTCGGAAAATAGTGTCTTTGCGGTTCTCTGCTAGTCACTATGGAATTTCTGACATAATTTACAATTAACTACCTGGAAAACTATCCCCCCTTTTCCGTGAAACATACGCCGTGCAGCACAATGCAGCCGCGACAGAATAGCATGTAAGACAAAAGAGGAGGATTGCGCGGACGTCGTAATGTTAATAGCTCCTGTTGTTAACAACTCGGGGAAAAAGGGATGTGGTGTTTTGTGGAGGCATAAGTATTACGGGAAATGTGCAGCACAGCCCAGGAGAATGAGAGAGGGAAAGCAGGAGCTGGAGGCACAGAAAGGGGAGAATTAAGAGGGAGATGGCAAACGGTTAGAAGGAGAGGAGGATGACGTGAAAGTAAAGAATGAGTAGACGGCATGGGATAGCAGATTTGATGGAGCCGAGGAGGCTGGGAGAAAAGCAAGAATGGGGATGATAGATTTAGAAGGAAAAAGCGAGGGAAAGGCAACGTATGGAGGCACAAAAAAAAAAAAAAAAACCAGGGCAGAGCGGTAAATAATAACTGATAAGTGTGATAAGAGTCAACTTGTTCAAGGCAAAAGTCTGAAAGACAAACAGGCATGTCTGGAAACTAGATGAAGTGGGGAGCGTATGAAAGAGAGGAAAGCCAGCGGCTGAAAGCAAGCTAGCCTGCGTGTGAGTGCACGCGCGCGCGTGCTTGTGTGTGTGTGTGTCCGTGTCTGTGTGCGGTAACAAATCATTTCCTGGCCGATGCCGATACACAGCAGTTTTAATCTATTGAGGTGCTCTTGGATGTCTCTCTGGCACCCAACAAAAGCCACAAACAGCTCTATCTCTCCACACAGGCCCCGCCGACCGGCCGCTCTTTGTGCATTGTGATGTTTATTAGTGCATTTGGTGTTGAAAGGGTTGTGGGAGCATCATCAGTATGAATTGCTTCATGCGTGACAGTGGTGTGGTAATTGGTAAATTGTGACTCCTTTTGTGTGTGTGTGTGGTCCGGCGCGGGTGCATTTGCGAGGAAGCGGCTTGACATCCCATGGTCAGAAGTTTAAATGGAAGAACTCGAAATTGACACTTTTTTCTGTCTTTTTTTTTTTTCTTCTTTTGGCTAAATAGACCCTAATCGCGTTGGCGGCGATACAAGCAGCACAGAGGAATCTTTTTTTTTTTTTTTTTTTTTTGCCTAGATCGTCTTCATTTCCTGTGTTCGGATGGCCGGGCTTTCATCTTTCGCGGATCGCTTCGCCACACATGCAAAAAGCGTCGTTTATTCGTTTGAAGTCAGAAAAACAGCAACCTGAAGGTCCAGCAATGCAAAAACCATTACGGGGCGGAACATGTCCATTTTGGCAGGGTTTCGCAAAGACATAAGATGCGGCGCGAGCCAAACTCAAGACATAGCAAAATGAGGCGTTTAACAAGGTGCAAAGCTGGAGGCAGCACAGTGGCTCATTTGTTGGTATTTTGCAGAGCTTAGCAACAGGTTTCATTTTTTTTTTGTTTTTTTTTTTTGTTTTTTTCCAACTTCATTGTAAAATTTCACTGATATTCGATTTGTTGCCTTTTCACATTTTATTGTTACAATCGCAGCTTTGGGCAGACGTCTAACATTAAACAGCTCGCTGGCATCATAAATGAACATGTGCTTCTCTCCCCTCCGTCTGACATAAACAGGCGCGCGCACATAAACGCAGCTCTTAGCATCTGTACTTCTTCACCTTTGGTGTCAATGATGTCCTCGTGTTGCTGCTTTGTGCGTCTGCCTTTTATTTTCTTCATATTCTCTTCCCCTTTTTGTATCGACTGCAACGCCAGGCTGCACCACTGGGACATCTCATCTGTTGGTCTTACTTTTTTTTTTTTTTGTTCTTATTCCTAATCAATGTTGTATGTTGCTCAGCATAAATTTGTGATTTGGGGAATACATTTCCTGTCAATGATGCATTCACTTTATTCTGTTGGTTTTCCCAGCATCTATTGTAGAAAAAAACTTTCTGCATTTCAGTGAGAGGATTAGCAATGCTGATTTTTAGTAGATACTTTTATTACTTTGTTTTGTGCATCTTCAGTTGTTCTTTTAGAATGCGACTATATTGATATAATCGTTTCGATTTCCTATGCATGCCTTTGGTTGTGATGTGTGTGTATGTGTGCGTGTGTGGGTAACAAATGTCAGCCACATGTACACCACCGTCCCATTTTCCTGTTTCCTGGTCTCACCTCTGGCCTGTGGGGTTGTAGATCTCGTTGCTCTGGCAACCACTTATGGTGATGGGGTCGAAGGACTGGAAGGAGCGCAGGCCCACGCCAGAGATGGCCACCAGGCGGGAGGCAAACATGACCAGGATGGCCTTGGTATGGTAGAAGGCCACCGACAGGTCGTGGCTGACGGGAATCACGAGCGGGTTGGTGCGGCAGCTCAGACGCCACTCACCTGTGGAGGCCATGTTGGAGACGGACAAGAGGAAGAAGACTGATGAAAGTAGTGACAACAGTGGCAGATGGGAATGGAGCCGTAATGTTGAATTTCGATGCAAGGGAATGATGGGAAACAGGGCTGAAAAGAATGTTACTGGTGAAAGCGAAAAGAAGGATCAGTTTGATGTGTGCATAAGAGGGACCCTCCTGCTTCATGAGGTGGAGAGATTTCCCTTGTCTGATCTCCTCCACACGACTGTACAGTACATGCACTGGTTCTCACCTAGGTTGTGGATGCCCTCTTTGGTGTCCACAAGCTGAACGGTGATGTTACACTGAGTCTGGTCAATGTAGCCAGTCCCATCAGCAGCCAGGTGTATGATCACTGCTGCAGCCACCATGGGATGAGAGAAGTAGGCCTGGGTGAAGGAGCATAGCAAAGTTTAAACAAGGTTTAATCATCAACAGGGTCTAATATCCTATAATGTATCATATATATCTGGGTGGGAGTTTGTGTTCTTCTGCTCCTAAATTGACAACATTCTAGTTTATCAAATATGCTCTGAAATTGGTGCATATTTCTCCTGCACAGACCAAAGTTTAAGAGTGCACCATCATGATGCAGCGATGTAATATATATCTGTATTGTATCCCAGTTTAGAATGTAATGCATTGGGGATAGGAGAACTCCGCAACACAAAGTGAAAAAGTGAATTCCTTTGTGCCAAATTTAAACAGTGAGCTCGTTTGGAGGGCAGGGGCCAAGAAAGAGACCATTAAATTTTTTGGGTAGATCCGTTTAATATTCTGGAGCAACTCCTTTTTTTTCCCCCAAATTTTTATTCCACTGGTGTTGGTGGAGATCTGCTCTCTTCACTCGTCATTTTTCATGGAACTTGGTAGAGAGGCGGAACCCGAGCCAAGGAGGAACCCTCTGACGTGTATGGCAGATCCAGCAAATTTCATTTTTTATATTGGCCTCGGCTGAGCTACCATGTCTTTCTCTTTACCTCTTGTATCTCAGTGTATTTGTAATATGTATCTTATCTGCATTATGAAGTAGCCTACATACATAGACTTTTTTTTTTTTTTTTTTACGGTCAACTTAGGAAAAATTTCAACTCACATGGATTCGAGCTGATGTTATTTTTCACTGACTTTGCATGCAGAAAAATGCAGCCTCTAAAATTCCCTTTGAATTTTATTTGAGGACACAGATTCTGCACATTAGCTCGAGAAACAGTGGCGCACCCGAATGCGGAGAGAGCATCCCCATTATTAATTTCTCTGGGGACCAAACTAGACAGTCTTGGTGTAAAGCTAGCATACACCATATGCCACGCTGCTTATCATGAGATGTAGAAAATCGATATGCAGAAAGCAAACACTGGATACACAACTGCAGTGTGTATCCACACAACTAATAGCGGCCATTGTTCTTCAAAATCCAGACAATTCTTCCAAAGTGCATTGTCTTATTCAAAGATCATCTGAGATACATTGAATGGGTCTGGGTCTTACCTTTAGCCAGTAGTTAGGATATCCCCAGGATGTCTTATGGGACTCACGACAGGGGAACCAGGCATACTGGGACACTCCATCTGATAGGTCAAACACCTTGGACTGGCATGTCTAAGGAAGCAACAGGAAGAGAACATAACATCAATTTTTGAACACCTCTTCCAATCCCATAGTAACTGCAAAAAAAAAAAAAAAGTTTGTTGCGTTTGTCGTATGAGCACAGAATGTATTGGGGAAACTTATGCGGAAAAAAAAACAAAACAAAAGAAAAAAGGGACCACATAAACTCTATTGCACGCTACCTTTGGTAATCGAACTATTTTGGAATTGGCAACAGAGCAATTCCGCTTAATTATGGAGCGTTCCCTCTTTTCAGTAAAAAAAAAAAAAACATCGATTATGCTAATGATGACCATTTAAAAAATGTCAGTATCAATTCATTCTTGCATAGAGAATGAGTAGTGGAACTTGAGCCCAAAGCTTGAGCCTTTTCCCAAAGTCAGTCTAATCACAGGACAACAGAAATCAAAGTTTGGACAAGGTGCAGAGTGGTAGGATAAACTGTATGTCGCTCGTCTCGCTACTGTCACTCTCACACACTTGTATCCATGAGTTTTGCTGTGCTCACCTTGGGTTGTCCTTTCAAAACATTATCTTCACCTGTCCACTAGAGGGCCTCAGAGAGTTTTCATGATTCTGTGCAACACCTGAATGAGCAACCTGTGTCGCACAGCTGCAACGCATTTACCCTTGTTTTATGGCGGCCTATTGTGCATTGTAGTTCATATTTTGGACCATGATAGGTTGCCCCGAGCCATAGTTATACACCCAATGCTTGAATTTGTAACTAATATTGGGATGCTTATTATCTTAGACTCAGACATATGCGGGACCGTAAAACCACATTATAGATTTTGTTTTGTTTTGTTTTTTGTCTTCATTGTCCAGCTCAAGCAATGATTGGTTGGCAGTTCTCACAAGGAACAAGACTGGCGGCAGAAAATCCAGTCACCACATTCTTACTGTGGCTTTGCTGACATGCAGAACCACCAAAGGAGCCCCCTCTTGCTTTCCGCGTCCCATTTATTGACAGATAATTCGCCACATTAGGAGGTTCAGCCGAGATCGGCAAGATTGGGTGAGAAACCAAAGAGGATGTTGGGAAAACAGTGATGGGGACGGCGCAAACAGTCTCTGATTGAAAAGGGGGAAAAGTGGCAGCGAGACAGAGGGGATAGAGGTGGCAAAAGACTATTGAGCAAAGGTAAACACAGACAAAGGGGAGGGAGGGCAGATACCCAAGGACGGTGAGTTTCGCCCGCTGCCCTGAGCCAGTGAAATGAGACACCAGTAACATGAGAGTTTTGCTAAAGAGGCTACTGTAAGATCCTGCCACCGTGGAAAACTGGCCAGACCACCTATCTGCCCATATATCTGTCCCCTGAATCTGTTGACGTGACCTTTCTGCTCAGAGCTGAAGCGGCAGAAATGAGAAATGCATGTGACACACACCTGAGCTCAATCACCGCGAGGCTTTGGCGCCATCCGAGCGGAGTCGCGTCAATCCTAATTTTCTTTCGATGCGTTGTGGAATAAACGCAGCGATTCAATTGGAGGAGTAAGACATCCTTAAGTCCAAACTTGGCTCCCGGCGCCACTCTTGACTTTCGCTTGACAAGAAGCCAACATTTTGAGTAACTTCCCATGACTCTATGACTTCACTCAACGGCGTGGACAGGTCTGGAAATGGATGGAAGTCAAGTGCCAAATTGATGACACTCCTGCTCCTCCTCCTCCTCCTCTCATCCTTTTTTTCTACTTCGACTGTTGTGTTTTTCTACCAACCCAGTGTTTGACGTAGACAAACACTGACGGGCATGCCAAAAGTCCATCCCTCATTTCTCATCGTAAGGCATCAGACAAGGCAATTCATATATCTCCCATGACTCACTACGCTTCTCCAGCCTCCATATGGTGCAACTGCAAGATGTCAAAGCAATAAATTTGTCGTGGATGTCATTCATAAAGCAAAGCAGAAAATGGTGGAGATGGACAAACACCACTGCATTACATGTATCCAAGTGAGGCCAGTTGAGTTCCCCGCTTTTAGAGATTTGATCAATCCGTCCATCCATCATCGATACCACCCTCGCAGGGAGAGCTGGAGCTGAGCCCAGTACATATTTGATGAGAGGTGGGGTTCACCCCGGACAGACTGCCAGTCAATGTAGCCTTCGAGAGGAAATTGGAGCACCTGAAGGAAACCCACACAGGCACAGGGCAAACATGGAAAACTCCCCAGCTGGCCAGTTTTGGAGTCAAATCCAGAACCTTCTCGCTGTGTGTCAACAGCTCTGAACATTGCGCCACAGTGCCACATGCTTTCAAATTTCACTTTCTGTCAAAATGTCATCTCGGTTTCAGTCTGCGCATTTTTTTCCATTTCGATATTTTTCTTGTTTGAAGGGGCTGTTCCAGTTCCAGTCGGCTTTCACGTCCGGAACACGATGTCACACTCCCTTCTCCAGTAGAGTTTGGAAGTTGGTGACCAAATTTGTCACTTTTGGTGGCGTAATTCTAAAATCTGACTTGCTGCCATCTCACTTGTTAATATTAGTTCCTCAGAAACTGATGCTTCAAAAAACTCATGCACTGGTGTTTTTTTTTTGTTTGTTTTTTTCAATAATCAAAGGCTTTTCCTTGGAGCGCACCACTGCTGCATTTGAATTCTGTAATCAGATTGTCACTGAAGAAGTCACTATAAATGGGCTTACGGTGGTTCCAAAATGGATATTTGGAGGGCACGCTTTGCTTCAAAAATCTATTTAACACCGAG
>CAAKHG010007603.1:42458-70163 GCA_901007715.1 Dactylopterus volitans
GAATATTAAATAACTGAAAAATATTCGGAGGAAAAAAGTAATCTGTGCCAAATGTGTTATTTACTGTATCTTTGTAAGATATTACGGTATTCAGGGCCACCCCTGATGTGGCTGACAAGAGTCTCCATAGAAGTATGCATGTGACAGACAGGGGGGTGGGGGCGATATGCAAGTGAAAAAGCACATATGCGTCTAAGTTACGATATGTTGGGGGTTTTTTTGTTTGTTTTTTTACCTCCTTCAGTCGCTTATGGCGAATAAAACATACCACCTGCCAGCAGACCTTTAAATGGATTGCTTGATTAAAACTACAATATCGCAGCAGGAAGAGTTTATAAAAGACAGCTCGGAGATCCCATTATAAAGTCTCTCAGCTGGAGGAAATAAGGGGCAGAGAGCGCAGATCCTTGTTTGTGAAGCACTAAATGGATGATTAAAACTGTTACACCTCATGTCGCAATGCTGATTGTGTGTAACACCGGCTTTAAAGCCACTCCCCTCAAAGCAGTTGTTTTACCGTTCTGAGAAGAGGCAAAAAGGGGGGGATGCCCTGTTTCATGAGCTTTACACCCATCTACCCTGAACACGTTTGCCTTCTTCAATTTCACAACAGGGAAATGGCATTCACAAATGACGGGTACCGAGGACCTATGGTCAGAACCGTGGTACCAATAAATTCCAGCAGCATCCAGGTCACAATCAGCGTTTTTTTCGGCATGCATATGATCTATGTAGTTCAAAAATTTGAAGAATAAGCTTGAAGAATTCCTTTTGAAAAAAATATCTATTATGTCACTGTCTAAGTAGGTGACATAACAGTGAATGGATTGATCACCCCCTGAAGAAAGTATTGACATATATATATATATATATATATATATATATTTGCAGGATAATTTCGTGGCAAAAGTGATATTTGCAGAAAAAAGCGCCATGAAGTTGCTGCTGATGCAAACTGAATATTTACCACTGCAACGACCTCACGTTGAAAGCTTTTAATTGACGGTGAATCTACTTCTTCCTAAAGTAGTCAGAGGAAATGCATGTCATCCATCGGTGAGCTCATCACAAGGCGGTTTTGTTAATCAATGTGTTTACAAAACCAGATGACGGCAATTCTTGATATTTTTTTTTGAGAGAAATTTGAGATATTGCAGGAAGCAGTGGAAGAAGAAGGAGCAGCCACTGAGCTGTTAGACGAAGAGCTGCAGGTGACAGGCTGCATACTGATCCATGATTGTCCTGTGGACATTTTTTTTTTAATGTAATATAAATAGATAAAGTGAAAATTGACCACCAAAATAAGGAGGAGCGTCATTAATTCCCAACATTTGCAGTACTTGTATCGATAAAATCAATAGATAAATCCCTAACGGCCACTTTCTTGTAAAGACGTCCATATCGACAACTTACCTTCCATGGAACACAGTATCAGCAAGATGAGTTAACCTCCTAAACTCACACAGACACACACACACACACACACACACACACGCACGCACACATGGTCTTAATTCATACCAGCTGGCTAGTCAGAGTGGCAGACAACAGCCAACCCAGGTCTGTAGACACAAACTAGTGTTTGTAAATCACCACTTTAGATAAAAGGAGACCTAAGTATCTTGAGCCAAGGGGAAAATAAAGGTGAGGAGAAAGAGAGAGTGCAACTGTCAGACTCATTACCCTGAAAATATGTCTGCACAGGAAAATGTTCATTAAGAGCAAGAAGCAAAACATAAAGAGGGGAAATAGAGAGCAGCACCATTGTAAAGACAGAGTAATGGCAATAATAATGGCTCTAACAGCATAATGTACCTCAACCACAGCCTTTCCCCTTGTGATGGAGACTCTATGCCAGGCTGATGTTAGATCACCTCCACAGAAGGACGCCTGCACATGCCCATGTACCAACACACACCAGGACTCAACACCAACATGCACGTACACCATACACCCGACCTGGCTCTGATACCGATTTTGAAGCCTCTAAATTTTGGATTCACGTCAACAAAAACCCACAGACATACACAAACATGGGCCATATGTTCCTGAACACTACTTAGGCCCTCAGACATTTAGGAGGCCCTGTGAAGGTCCTCCCCGTATCCTTCAAAACACCACAGGACAGCCCAGGAGCCTGGGGAAGATCTCAGCTCAGCGCAGGAATTTTGCAGGGCTCTTTACCCACTTTACTGTACTTTGTATTGAACAAAGCCCAACACAAACAAGCAAGACACGGTACAAAGAGAGATTGTTGTTTGTTTGTTTCTAATGATAAAGAATGATTTAATGCCCCTCTTTAGTCAAGTTGGCATGCCCTCTCCATTCCATGCTGAGTCACACCTAACAAAGTAAATAATTAAGCTCGGGACTGTAATTCATTAACTGCAAAATATTTCCGTGCCAGCATCATCACAAATCACAAACAAAATGAAGTCCGTTTCACGTCCCAATGAGTTTGCATTGCCGAGGAGCCTCTGTGGACACAAGTTACAGCACGACGGTCAATTTTAATTTTTTTTTCATGTCATATTGGTGGAGAGAGAACCGGGCCCCATCGTAACACCGTCTGAGGGACACGAGAATGGTGCAGAAACATGTTTCCAAGAAGACTTTCTGTTCTACTGTGACATCTTTGGTGCTTCTGGTTGATGTCATTACCATCCATGGCTGTGAATATCTGGACCTGTAGCAGCTGTGTGCTAAAATATAATTGCTGTAGGCTAATAGCTTTGCTAACAGCTAGCACCAGACCAGACAGAATTTCCCAGCTGGCTTATTGCACGCAAGTGTAGCCTGCCTCATTCAGTGCAAGAACAAATATTCAAGCCCTTCTCCCATTCGCAAGTCAATGTCCCATCAAAATGACGCCGTGGCCGCCATTTTAAGGTAAAATTGTTGCTTATTGGGGCTTCGACACGTTGCAGACACAGACGTTTCAAGACAATCTGGTTTTTATTCATCAATAGGCATTCAGCGCGAGCCCAAAAGACCTAGACGTGACGTAAGTATGAAGCTTCAGTGCCGTTGAAATGTGAAGCCGCGTTCATGAGAACATATCCCATCAACGCACAGACAGACATGCGGACGCCGCCGTGACAACATAATGTCTCTCATACTGTGTACCATGTGGCAAAATGCATGGAGGAAAAATTCACAAGTAGATATTTTCATTGGATTGGCTTGTAAGAGCGTTGCTGTTGTTCAGACGGCTGGAATTTATCTTCTATAAACCAATCCCCTTGTCCACACCATTTTATAAGTTCTGATTTCTTCAACAATGATTCCAAACCCTTCTGCAATCTCAATTTTGTGTGCTTTGGGTTTTTTTTTTACTTCATTCATTCGCTCCAGCAGTTCGCATGGATGCTACAACCAACCGTTCAATTATTTTGCACCAAATTGTCTCTATATATCAAGACAATTCCCCTATGTGAATATATAATCGGCTCAATCGCCCTCCATAAAAAAAAAGGGATTTAAATTCTTTCTTTTCTATTCCTCCTTATGTACATATATATATGAATTTAAAGGCCAAGCATGGGAAGCAGGAGTGGGCATCTGTGAGGCATTTGTGGAGGGAAAGAAAGCAACAGAGAGAAGCTAGCATGAGTTTCCAAGCACCATCCCATGGTTTACTGGAATGCTGGTGAGCGCCTGGCGTGTGAGGTAATGTCCTGTCACCCAGTCCCACCCATACCCACTGAGGCTCACCATCTCATTGGTGCAAGGCTAATGATGGCGACGTCCATGGCCTACTGAGAGCAGGGCTGTTAAAGTTAGTGAGTGGGTGAGTGCAATTATGCAGTTTACCTATCCTCATCACGGCACACATGAGCAGTGACTGGGTGGTAGGCAGCAGAGACCACAATCTAACGTATAGGGAGGGGATCGGTGAGTGTACAATGCCAGCAAGTTGAAAACAGATGGGTGTGCTGAGAGTATAAATGTCCCTCAGTCAGTGGCCCCCTATGCTCAATAAAACAGGGCCAAAACCCTGCATATTAACAGCTTGAAAATGTTATGGGGGGTCATCAGTGCCATGAAAAAAATACACCAACCACAATGAGGTTTCCACATGGCAGAACCACAATAATAATTGAAACGGGAAAAGTAAAAGGGAAAAAGGAACGCCATCCCAGAGGTTTCTTTTTAATGTTACCACACGCTTATGTCACTGGCACCGTGCCTGACGAGGTCTGTGTGGTTTGAGGGAACGTTGGTGAGAGGGACACTGCCAGTGGAGCTGGCTTTCCTGAGCCCGGCTACTGTGTGTGTGAGCTTTTGCTTTTGTGGGCATGTATGTGAGTGTTAAATGCGACGGAATGTGCAAGTTTGGCCGTGTTGTTTGTTTGCATGTACAAGCGCGGGAATATGTGTGGAAATATATATATATATATATACTCTGCTATAGCCTCTATGTGCATGCACCACTTGATAGGTCAATGTTTCTTCAACCTCATATTGAATTATTTCTTTCGTGCTACCTTCTCCTTTCCATCTGCAGCACAATTTTCTCAAAAATGAATATAATCTGGGTTATTCAATCCGGACGTCACACGCACATACGTTTGTTTTACATCTCAAGATGGATGAACTTCATATATAAACAATTTCTAGTCGCGTGAGAGAACTAAAATGTTATCCCTTCTGTTGCTTATGTATAATTAAGGGGAGTGTTCTCCAGGGGTGCCCAAGGGTTGCGTCAGAAATTGCCTGGGCAGCAGCCCTCTCTGGAGAAATCACCTGGCTTGCTGTTTGATCTTAAACTTTGAATGCACATGTGCACGCCCCACCAACACAAACTCATCTGCACACATGTACATGGAGGCAAGCGGTGTGTGCGCACGCACGGGCACCGACTCGCACACACGCGCGCGCGCACGCACACACAGGTTAGTTGCTAGGGCCAGTTCTCCGATTCAACCCCCCTAGGGCAAGTTGAGCTAGCTCACCATATTCCATGGTGTGGTCGTGGGGGAACATTATGTTCTGCTCCACAAAGACAGGAGTAGTACATTTCAGTCCCCTATGGACCTGCCCTATAATCCTGCATGGAGTTGGTGCTGTGTGTGTGTGTGCGTGTGCGTATTCGCTTGCGTGTCTTGTGTGTTTGTGTACGGACCTGATCAGGAGAGAAAGCGCTCCTCCTCGCAGGTAACCCCACATCGGAGGCAATCTGCAACATTCTTTAATGGGTCTGACTCTCAATAGGGAGCGGTTAAAAAATGAAAACACACATTCGAAACCTGGCGAGAATGTTACAGTACATTGGAAGGGTTATTGTGTGTCTGTGATCTGGTGTCCATATGGTATTTTGATTGGCTCACACTGGTCATCTGAGGACATTGTAGCATGGCAACAGCCAACGAGAGCGAGCATGAACCCTTTCCCACTCCCGCAACAGTTCTTATCTAGGATCTATTTTCTTTTGTGTGCGGTAAGACTGTCAGTCAATTACAATATTTGGATTAATCCATCTGTCAACGTGGCTTACATTATTTCATATTCCATTTCAGCCAGCATATTTAACATTATATGCGCCTTTACTGTTTCTCTGACTTATCTGGATCCCCTTCTCTTCACCTCTACAATCATTTCCATTGACGCATCTCAACCTCTCCAACCTGAAGTTAATTCTCCTCTCTGGGTTTATTCCCCGTCGTTTCACCGCGTCTCCTGCCTCTACCTCACACAAGAATCCATCTCGCCAGTCGTCACGTTGCGCATTTCAGCCCAAACCACCGACCAGCTGTTTTGTGTATTTGTGATGACAGGCCGGTTCATTTGAAAGACTCCTAAATATGGGTGATTAGATGCTGCTATGGCATCCGTTTATGAACAGCTAATACTGGCACTGAAAGCTTTTCTTGATGGGGAAAAAAAAAATTGTTTTTGCTCTTCTCCCGCCTGGTTGAACTCAACCTTGGCTAGACGGTGACGGGTGGTTCATCCAATCACCTGCCAGCGACTGCCCTTTCCCCGACCTGTTTCAACGGCTGAATTCAGGTTATCATGTACCTACTGTTTTGGTCTGAGGCAATGGCTTTCTTCTTCAGCATTGAGCAGAACTACAAATTGAGACGCAGCTGAGATCCGCACTCCGCGTTCAAGCAATGAATGTTTTGCATTCTTGTTACAATGTGGCACTGGAGCGTTTAGAAGTTTTAAGGTGTTCTGCAGGCTACTAGGCTCAGGCAGTATGCTTTTTTTTTTTAATGGCTCTTTGCGCCATTTACTCTTACATTGCTGAATGCTTTCTGGTCATTGGTTTAAATGCGGTGGCATTCATCCATCATGCTCTTGACTTTGCCTTGGGGCATTAAGATTTAGGAGTAAAGGTTGGGTGGGGAGGACCCACAAAAGCTATATTTTAAGACAATCATTCATCATGCCCATGAATACATCCATTAAATGGATATAGTCGTGGGTATAAGCTATGCACCTCCACGCACACACGCATGCACGTACGTTTACTTTTACAATAGTGCAAAGCATAGATTTCGTGCAGAAGCACAATCTCTATTTCTCCTCAAGTGCCTTCTTGTACTGTTGTTGGTTTCTTGCATCCGTAAAGATTCCTATCACTGTTGCCGGCCCCGATCCCCCTCTGAGACACACAAGCACGCATGCATGCAAGCGCGCGCACACACACACACACACACACACACAGACAGACAGACACACAAAAACACACGCACACACGCACACACGCAAGCAGTTCCAACAATGTCTTTTAACATCAAACAGAACTGATATGCAAAGCCAATACAGAACTTGTTTACCAGATCAGAAGGAAATGATGTTCTACAACCCCCAAAACACTCATTCAGAACATGGAGCATTTACCAACTTGGTTTGCACTGCACTTCAGCATTGTCCCATATCAAGGAGTAACATCTCCAGCCTAACTCTGACAAAGAGCTGTGAGCGGTGATCATGGAAGCATGATTACTATGATTACTACTATTATGGAACTACAAAAGGTGAATGTTCGGTGGCTTCACACACAGCTAAGATTAGGACTTGAGTCATTGGGACTCGGAATCACGTCGGGCTTGCGTCACCGTTTTGATGACTTGGCATAAAACGCTTGATGAAAGAACCGATACCGAGTTGCAATGACTCAAACGACTTGTTTCGTCCATTTTATGTTTTCAGTTTATTCAAATGTCCGAATAATGTTGGCGGTGCGTAAAGTAAAGCAGGAGAGACTGCGGTGTCTTGGTCAAAAAAGCATGGTATGACGCACGACTTCACCTTCCCCCGGAAAAGAAATGACTTGGGATGAACGTGAGCGACTTGGTCCCACCTCTGCCACAAGGACTACACAGCTTGCATCGCCAGTTTTCCCCGAGTGCTTGAAAAACTTGCTGCTCATCCGTCCTGGAGAGGAGGAGGCTGGCAGGATCTATGTGGAGTTACGGGGGAGACATTGCGGTTGCCCCAAATCTCTGCGAGGTGTGGGGCAACGAAGAAAGGAGGGAAAAAAGGGCAATAATGATGCAATAATTATGATTGTGGGCCGGATGCTAGTGGTTAACCAGATGCTAACCCCAGCAGAGGACTTTAGTGTCATTTTGGCTTTGTGCCGTCATGGTAATGACATTGTCTCGGGAATGTGGTTAGCGGAGATCAAAGGGAAACTCCGTGTGCCAAGACCCTAACAAGAAGTGACAGGTGCCCCCCTGTATCTCTATTACTGATCCCGTCAAGCAGAAGAATCTTTTGTGCTTTTGTAGTATTGAGCCAAATGTAATTTCACTTACAGTAAATTTAGGGATTTGGTGGAGTGAGTGAGAAAGAGATTGATTGCCTTGTAACCACAGTGTGAACACTGTAGTATTTAACCCAAGAATCCTTCCAATAGCGGCTCCTGGCAGGGTCACCCTTAATCTCATTTATGCATGGTCACTCAACACTCAACAGTTGTTCCTGGAAGAGAGATGTCGCAACATGGCGCACAATTAATCTCGGGTGACATCAAGCCGGGGTGATAAATTATGTTTAAATTTCTTTAAAATGTTATTCACCTTGCAGATTTTCGCAAGGCTATTTCTCTTCCTGCGCCTCGTCGCATAAATCTCAAACTGCTGCGGTCTGACAGCTTAACTATACTGTGACACTTAATAATGAATAAAGAACCCATGAGTCCTAGACATTGTCAGCAATCTTAGAAAATTCTATAATTGCTAAATTAAAAAAAAAAAAAAAGAGCCAAACCTGAAAGACCCAAACTGTCAAAAAGAAAAGGAAAAAAAAACAAACAAAGGAGCCTACAGCGCGCCGTCTGTCGCTCCATGATCTGAGAGAAGCCCTGGGAGAGATGGTCCGCCATCTTGAACAGCTACTTTCTTTTCACCACCGCGTCAAAACAAAATCATGGCATGTTGTCGATTATAAAGCCGAGTGTAGTATGTTTCATGTGAACGCGCAGATTTGTGGGGACGAACGCCGCGAGTGCATCAAGTTCACCGCTCATCTCGACACATGAGAACTGGAGGGAGCGCTGGATGAACTCAGAATAATAACCTATGTCTTTGTTTTCTTAACATACTGTGTCATCAGCATTTGCAATGATACGTTTTTTGTTTTGTTTTTTCTTTTCTGCATATATCTTTGAAAAAGTCAGACGGACAGATAGAATGATTTATGGCTCAAAGGGGGAGTTGCAGGGTTGTAGCAGCAACTCGCATAAATCACCAAACCCACATAAACAATAATAAGTGTGCGCGCACTTGCCAATTTATTAATGTTCTTCGAGTTCTCCTGCGCTGAGATCAGCAGTGAGCTTAGTTGACTAACATCATTATGAAACCCACCACACTTTATAATCTACAGGATGCATCTTTTTTATTTATTTATTTATATATATTTTTTTTTCGCCAGAATTTTGACACCGTGGCAAAAAGAGAAGCGTTATCCAACATGGCGGACCTTCTCTTGCACCTGAGCTTGAAGAAGGCCGACTCGACCATTTTAAAGATCCATAATCACCCTTAAACTCAAACCTACATTTAAAAAAAAAGAAAACATGTGCATCCAGTGCTCTCTCCCTTCAGTGCAGACATATTAAGCTTCGCTGCCGCCGTCTCTCAACTGTCCCCATTTTCATATTGACGATTTCAAAGTTGCCAAGCAATCTACTACCCAAACAGGTCCCTGAATCCTTGTCAAGAGCAACATGGACGTGGGTGTGCATCAGCGCGGCGGCGGTGGCGCTTTTGGCAGACGACATTGCTCAGACAAATTGCATTAAAATCTCTACAAAGATCACAGATCAACTTCCCAAAGTCACCCTGGGAAAACAAATCCCTTATGTACACAACCTCCTACAAACTGAGACAACTAGAATGGAGAATACTACAAAGGGAATGCAATCCAGATGCCTGGAGAATGACTGCGCATCAGGCCCGTTGCAGTGGATGAAAATACGAGATGGCTAGACATCAGTTTGCAAGAATAGGTAACGTCTTAAGCATAAATTTTTCCTATGGATCAGCCACTGTGGTGTTTTATGTGTTTTTCTAAAGCGGCCACATTTAAACTGGATCCATGAACGCGGACAAGCTCTTCCCTCTAGAGCTAATCTTCTCATGCTTCATCTGTGGCACGAGCCTCTAGGACTTGGCCGCATGCATGCGATTGTTCGGGAGCCTGAATCGCAAAACGCGACTGAGCGAGTTATCCGTTATCATTTTTTTTTCTAATGGATATATCGTAAATTTAAGGGGGCGGGGGGCTTGAAACTGTGAAGACGGCATGATCAAACTTAATGTGGAGTTGAGGAGATGGTATTTGACGCTGCTGTAGCACACGTTACCAGGGTGGAAAAAATAAGTGTCAGTGATTACGTCAACGTGCGCTGATGCTGGCGAGGGGGATGGGCTTGGAGGACATGGTTTTGTTGTTTTTTTTTTCGACGTTAACAGCGAGCACAAGCTTAATCACAATTTAGTGGATTGTGAAAAACAAAAGAAATAAGTGAAAAGGAGCTATAAAGGGGCAAATTTTCCGTACATGCACTTGTGTGTGCACGCAGGAGTGCACAATCAATGGCTTCGTATCAAGGTGATCTCATCACGTCTGACCCTTGGAGAACATCTTGTTCTCCACAGTAAGTTTTTTTTTTTGTGTGTGTGTTTTTTGGGGGGTTTTCTGTATGGACAATGCGTCCTTCACTGTTGAATTTTTTTTCTTTATGGTGATATGGACATATTCCACCAGTGTCTGGTTCCGCTCAGAGAAGAACCCATCTGCAGCGTTGCCAGTTGAAATACATTCCCGAGCAGAAGTGGTGCCATGCAAATACCAAAAGCATTAAATTGCATCAGTTATATCTCCTACCTTTGTTTGTGTGAAACCTTGCCAAAATGTCTTTGGCACCTGAACACAGCTGTTCAGAAAGAACTGCTTCATCGGCCTTATAAACTTCATCATCAGCAGTGGGAGCGAGCTCCTCTTCCAACATCACACACATGCTGAGGAGACAGCGCTGTCAGCCCTGCAGTTTCCACGCCTGCTTTTATACTCCGTCCTTTGTAGCATTCAAATATTTCTGCGCATCGGATTTAAAAGTGCATCTTGATGTCGCTGTTGACATCAAAGCAAGACACTGCAGGGTTTGGTGTCCATTGGATATGTGCAATAATAATGATAAAAAAAAAGACATCAAGAGGCTGGACAATGATTAATCAAAAATATTCCTGCAGGGTTTTTAAAGACTGCACATTTCTACAAGATTCAATCGCACGAAGCCGAATGCAGTAATTCTTCCCTTTACTTGCGAGCATGTGTGTGTGTGTGTGTGTGTGTGTGTGTTTGTGAACATGAGCACATGCATCACCGTGATGATTTTGAAATGACAACAGATTGATATGTCCACCCCACATGCAATTCTTCAACGAGAGCAACCAACGTCTGCAGAAAGAAATGCATTTCAAATCTCTAAAATGACCTCAGTGGCCAACGGGCAAACGAAGCGGTATTGCAAACATTTCTCCAAAAATTGGAAAGCAAAAAAAAAAAAAAAAAAACCAGCGGCGACTGGATTACAAACTGACTTATTCACTGAGTCATTGGCAGGCTAATTTGATAATTGGCAATCACTTCTATGTCTTCTTAAATGGAGAGTTTGTGGCTAATCTGAACAGTCTAGAAATTCATATTCCACCCATCTCTTGCTTTACAATCCATCATTTTCCATTGGGTAACTTTGGGTAGGGACTAAAAGCATGAGAACGCAGATTCAAGGAGTTCTCTATTGCCTCTTTTGGAACAAAGATGCGTTGCGAAAAAAAAAAATGAACTGGCATTAGCTTGCTCAGATTAGCAACAAATTGTCCTTTTTAGCACCCCTGGAAATATAATTTTCCAAATCATATCGAGCATTTTTTGGCATATCTATTCTGTGTGTCCAACAGGATGATCTTACCTTGGTAACAGCAGGGTACCCAGCAGCCACCTCACCGGAGCAGTATGGCTTCTCCTCATGGGAAACCTCAACAGCGGAGGCCCACTGGTCCAGGAAGCCGCTGGGGGTGTAGAGGCCACAGTCTCTGACGCCTGTCTCCCGCTCAAAGTCCTCACAAACACCATCGCCGTCATAGTAGTAACACATGCTTGGCTCCTCTGAGGGTCAAAAAGCAGAACGGCGGGGAACAAAATGTTATTCCAAATAAATCATTATCTGTGTTTAGAGTACAATTTCTTTCTTCTTCTTTTTTTTTCTTTTCACTTTTTTTCCACGGGATTGACGAAAAGCATGAAAATTTCAGCTCGAGCATCGCCCCATCCCGCTCTTCCCCGCTCTAGCGTGTCTTCCTTCGTTCCAAGCTCTGCAGGTTTTACACACTCCGACCTTTACTACTCTCTCCACTTTTTATTTGTCTCTTTTTACAGAACATGCCCTCTGATCCTCTGGAATAACACTTTGAACTCTATCTGTGTTCCTGAAGGTGAAGAGGGAAAAGACCAGATACGGAAGGCAGGGAGGAGAGGTGAGGATAAAAGGTGCATGGGAAAAGGATGATAAATTACACGGGGATCTAAGGACAGGAAGAAAGAAACAGAAAGAAAGAATTAAAGGGGGAGGGCAATAACATGAGAGCGAGAGAGACACAAACACACTGACATGGGAGGTGGAGGGGTTGGAGGTGGGGAGCGGGTGGGTCGGGGGTGGGGGTGGGGGGGCGACCAGACAAAGTCAAGAGGTAAAGAAAGATACAGCAGTAATTTTTCCAGACATCCCACCCGGAGTTAAGGTCTGGAACTGGAAGCTTATGGGCTGGAGGAGAGGGGAGCAGAGCAGGGAGGTTGCTTGGGCCTCACTGCTCTCAGCTCTCAGCTAAAGCAGTGTCAGCCGGTGGGGTTCCAGTTAGGGGGAAAGGCGGCATTCTGTGCCAAGTTGGCCAGGGCCTCCTCCTCGAAATTCCAGCCCTCCCCAGCACAGCCAAAAAACTAAAGTCAGTTCTGTGCTCTGGCAATGGTGAAACGAGGGGCTACCAAGGGGGCATAGAGAATACGCTCCCGCCACTCACTCAGCAGGAACAGAGGCGAGGGAAGACGGGAAGCTCAAAACGGTGGCTTGTGAACGCTGCAGGAGTAATATATAGAGTGTTAGTGAAAGATGGAAAGAATAGAGTGGGAAAAGGAGAGGGGATACCGCCGCGTGAAATTGCACGGGGATAGTATAAACAGATAACGGGAGCAAGCGGGGAGGTGATTGGGTGCAGGAGGAGGAAAGGAAGGGGAAGAAAGGAGAGAGATTGATGAGATGAACATATATGGACAGAGATGGAGAAAAGATGCAGAGGCTGGCAAGCGTGACTTTCGGAGAAAATGTTTTTAGCAGCGCCGAGCCTCAGCTTGCGTTCGCTTTAGGTTTTAAGTGCACCTGTGTTTGTCGTGGCTGCGAGCCCTCAGGACCCCGAGCCACTGGTATTGCAATGCTGGTTGGGATTATGTCAAAAAAGCATCTCCACTGCAAAAAAAAAAAAAAAAAATCCAGGAAAAAAAAAAAAACGGACTTGATCATGTAAGTAGTCCATAAAACCTCATGGACAATGTAGCGCTCTGGTACGCTGACAAACAGGCACACATACAGACAAGAGGGACAGAAGGTCCCGTCATTATAGTGTCTGATTTCTGTGCAGGACTATAACTATGTCAGACAGTGTGGGACATATGCAAACACACTCACACACACACACACACACACACACACACTCACTCGAGCCCTGCAGTTGGTGGAAAAACGGCACAGCCAATGCAGCCATCCAGCGATCTGACAGGGATTAAGTGGCCACTTCACAGAGGCTCACACATGTGTGTGCATGCATGCATGTACTGTACATGTGCACAAAAACACACACACACACACCATCACAACAGGGGGGGTAAAATGACTGTCAGGCAGCAGCAGGAAAGCACAGGAAACCATCCATCTATTCATAAAACAAAACAGCGTAGGAGACGCCAGTCACTCAACTATGTAAAATAAGATGACTCACTCTTTTAAAGCATAATGATTTCCAGATTTTTTTTTTCTTCTTTTTTTTTTTTAAGGAAGGTCAAAACGATTACAATATTGAATGGCATTTTCTATTCTTTGGAGAATACATTAAGTGTTCGGGCAAGAGATTGCATATAACTGTCTGCCATGGCCAGTAGAGCAGATAAATTGAGGGTATAGATATGTCGATAAAAGGCCGAGCGGGGTTGAGTTTTTATATCAACTTATTTTCGGCATTATTTCATGCATGCTATTTCAAACCTTAAGAGAATGAACCCCTGTGCCGACAACCTACCAACACAGTTGAAGAAGGGCTCCTTCTTGCACTGGCTGGAGCAGCCATCCCCATTCATAGAGTTCATATCATCGCACTCCTCCCCTTTGAAACTGCAATAACAGAGGGAGGTTTACAAAACATCAACACACTTATACCTTCATGAGAATTATTGTCGTTGGATGGTAGGAGATTATAATGAGCGTTTGGTCCCAATATTTCCCGTATTCATTGATGTGAATGAGATATTAGGAGCTCAACAATTCACAGCCTCCAAACTGACCATTAATTGAAGGGAGGTTTGACTGTCACACTGTTTTATCGGTTCCTCATAAATTGGCATTTGGATGTGTTGTGTAGTACATTTGACTGCATGCATATGCAGTATGTAAAGTATGTATATGTGCGCGTGTGTGTAAATGTGTGTTTTGTGAGGTGGAGGCTGTTACCTCTGGATTCGTCCATCCCCACAGTACGGCGCCCCAAGCTCATGCACCAGAGGCGGGGAGGGCTCGCTCTCACTCTGGCTGGAGATGGTTTGGACCTGATAGGTGTACGCAACGTGGGCCAACACGTCCCTGCACAAACACACACACACACACACACACACATACGTCGGTGCGTCTGAGGGAAAACGGGGGAGCCTCGAGGAAACGTCGGACAACAAACAGAGGAGGAAGAAGAAAAAAAAACGAGTTCCGCATACATACAGTGCAAACGGGGTTTGGGGGTATTCGGGGGGGGCTTGTTTGATAGTGTGTTGTCGCGGCGTTTCAGCGTCACTAGCCGGCAACAAATAAAAAACGCGTCTCAGCACACACTCCCGCACATTTAACCAGCAACATACCTATTAAGTCAGTCAGCGATATGGCTGCATTTAATTATCCTCTCTGGGCGGAACTTTGCTTTCCGCATCACACTGATTCAAGGAACCATCATGATGGACACACAATGGACAGGAGAAATGTTGGGGGACTACTCACTTTGCCGGTGTTAAGTCGCCATGATGGTTTCTTGAGTCATCATGATAAGGAAGTCTGAAAAATAAAGTCTGAAAGGAAAAAAAAAAAAAAGCATAAATGAGAAAACCAAAAACCATAAAGGGAAAAAAAAGAAAAAAAAGAAAAAAAAAAAAGAAAAATCAAAGCTGTAAATGAGGAACCCAAACTATGAGCAAGAAGACAAATCTTGAGGAAAGAAAAGCGTTAATGAGGAACAATAGAGGTGCAAGTGAGGGTGCTGTCGTGAATCATCCTGGTTTTGTTGAATACAGTAACTTTTCTACTCTTGTTCCTTTGTTTGCCTTTACATTTTCTTGTATTTTCCATCAGGTCCAATAACCTCTGCTGGGTTCTGATGGGTTACTGGGTGCAGTAAGCCGCTGACTGAGAGGATGACAAACTTCTGCTCCAATTGTTCAAAGCGAGCACTGTGGCCCTGCACAGAGCCTGGGACAAATAGCCTGTGATTTTGGTTTAGTTCCTACACACTTTTGTGAAATCCAAATTTTGTCCTGTCACTAAAAATAAGTAAGGAAAGTAAAAACACATGTAAAGGCAACCAAAGACAGAAGTATTCATTTTATGTATCTATTTCGACTATTATAAAGGAACAAAACAGGAAAACCAATTTCACATCAGCACTCTCATTTGCATCTGTGTTGTCTACAGCTTTTCTTTCCCTTTGTTTCTTTTTGCTTATAGTTTTGGTTCCTCATTTATCATTTTGATTTGTCGCTTTTGGTCATGGCTTCTCATTTATAATTTTTTTTTTTTTTTTTTGGCTTTCAGACTTTTTGGCCCCAAATTGTGCGGAAATGTGTGCGAGTAAGACAAATAAATTCAAAAATGTGCAGACTGAACCACCCGAGATAGAGGTGAAAGCTTACTCATTTACATCATATCTTCAGTGTTTGAAAACTGAATTACATGTTTGTGTTGCAGAGCATTTTGTCTGGAAAGCAGACGATCATTGTCAGATTAAAAGTAAATGTTGTTGAAATGCTGTTGGATCTCTTGTCTATTTTGGGCCGACAACTGAATATTTACTGTGTATTATGGTAAATTTAATGGAGGTGATATGCTTTTAGGAAATTTACTGTATACATAGAAAATGTTTACCTAAAAACACTAGGCTTAGAAGAATCAAAAAATCGATAATACATTTAGTCCCATTTAATCACATATTCATTTAATTCATAATAGATAGCTACAGCTTACATACCTTGCTAATTTATTACCGACTAGACTGTTTGGTAATCATAAAAGAGCAAATCTTATTGTTATAAAGAAAACTGTTTCATTGGATATCTTTTTGATGGAACTGTAACATTACACAGTAAATCGAGTAAAATATAATCACATTTGTAAATGAACAACTTTTAGAACTTTCTAAATTGTCTTCTATGGTGTAAATCCAAAAAGTGTTTGACTTGTGGCCAGCTGTTACAGTTATGATATCATATTAGTGACGTAGTGATGTGATATATGATGTATCTTATTTTGAAAATTGACCAGCTTCTCTGTGCCGTTTCTTTGTTGGATTCCAAATTTATCTGATATCTGTAACTTGACACAGCATATGATTGATGCATCATATCAATGAACTAGACTGCTGTGTTGCAAGATGGTATACAATTAATGAATAAAAATGTTGCTGAAGACGATATGATGCTCTACAGGTGAACAAATGAAATGCACCATTAAACCTGAATAACATTAAAATTCCCTGGGTTGGAACATTGTTGGATAAACTGAATAAGATTAGATTTCTCTGTGTTGGACATTGTTGGAAACATTTGGGATCATGTTGGAGCATAACTAAACTACATATATAACACAGGAACTGGCCTTTTTTTTCACAGTTTATTGCAAAAGTGGTACATGGTGTATTGTACTTTTAAGTTGTCACATGAAGGAAAATGAGTGTAAAGCACGCCGTATGCTCTCTATGTCATTCAGTCCGTAATGAGATGCATAATTGTTTTGTATAATCATGGCTAGCGCTGGTTATGGCAAAGAATAAGGTATATGGGTGTGGGCAACATCAGTAAATTAGGGTAAATAGGACCAATGGATTAGCCATAGATCATTTCATGTGGACCATCAAGTATTGTGGACGTAATGCTGGAACACTCTCAACACTGCAATTGCAATAACAAGAATACAAGAATGCTGTATTATTCAAAGGAGCACCGGGGCATATGTGGATTCATATGTCCATTACGCGCAGCAACTCCCAGCCATGCACACACATGAGACGCACATGCATGCAGACACACACACGCACACGCCCACGCACGCACACGCACACACACACACACCCACACACACACAATAATATCAGTAACACTGCCTGCCAACTACGGCCTTCAAACTTCAACAAGAGTACACATGCATGAACCACTATTCCTGCTGCTGCCACATAATGAGTGCAAAGCACCACCAGCAGCAAACATTGCTCTGGGGCCGCAAAGCTTTCATCCGAGGCCAACGCTACAGCCAGCAATCAAGGGAGGTCTTTGATTGATGTGCAGGGAAGCCGTACAGTTTGATACTTTTGACGCTAATTTGTGAATAAGAATATCCAAATTTCCTCAAGGACATGTTTAATGTCGGAACACAATGGTGGCATGTGCACATAGAAGATTTACGACGAGAAAGATCATTTTTCTTCATGACGTTTCTGGCTGTGATCCCCCGGATTTCTGTTATTTCCCCCTAATCTTCGCTTCTCAACCTTCTCTTGTGTTTCTTCATCACATTCCCATCAGCCCAAAGTCGAAAAAAGTTAACATTCACGTCCCAAATATTAAATAAAAAGCAAACAAAAAAATAAAACACCAGTGGGCGGAAAGAAAAAATAACAAAATTAATTTCACCAGCGCAAAAAAAAAAAAAAAATTGTGCCTAAGATGAGATATTTGTGTTGGCATTATTATCAGCACAGAACGTTTGACCTGACAGACCCTCCTCTATGCAACAGTATGTCCTGTTCTGCGATGTTGGCTCATGTTGGTGCGACGCCAGGCTACACTCAAACATGAGAAAGTATGAAGTCCTCTAATTGAATTAGTTTAGCCTCTGGAAAAGTCAAGCTGTGGGACACTTTATCTGTGAGGAGAGCAAACACACCAAATATACAGAGAGGAGAGAGTAACCGATACGACTTTGCAGCGGGGAAGGACTTGAATTTCCTTTTTGTGCGGCGCCGCTGTCAGTCGTGACGTCATGCCGCCTTTTCATAGCCTCAAATGACTAATGAGGGCCAAAGTCGCTTGAAAAATGAACAGATTAAAATAGGGTATAAGTGACAGACTCCATCTTTCCGTCAGCTAAAATAAAGAGGACAGGGTTTATGACCTATACTGCGGGCAGCCACCGGGGGCAATCAATATCTTTTGGCTTCACTTTTGAGGACCTGCAATGTGTAGCAACTATTAATGGGCTAATCTAATCCAACGTACAATAAAAAAAAAAGAAAAGAAAAAAAGGCCTCTAGGACCAAAGGTTGCGGTCCGCATCCACTGCGTTGGCTTATCAAAGCTAAACCGAGCAGCCTCAGTGGCGTGCGCCATAAAGCTGCTTCACCGTAAAGTGTTTTCCTTATTCTGCAGGCCCATTGCTTCATTCCTCAAAACAAGATGAATAAATAAAGTCCACCAAACAGCATGCTTATCCGCAAACCGTTTCCCCAGACTGCCCTAAAAGCTCAGATGCCTGCTGGGTCATGAATCAGTACCTGCTTTGACCACATTGGCAGCTCCTTCATCCTGTCAAAGTTCTCGCATGCCTTTTTTGAGTGCATACTTCTCTGCCTGGTCATACATGAGGGTTTTCTGGCCTTAGTCAAACAACATATTTCTAAAGAGACTTTAGGGGTGGAGAGGCAGACAGAAGACGCGTGATCGGAGGGCACATCTCCTCTTCTCCCCGTTGTGCTTCCCTATCCTGTGCCAGACTGAGGTTAAGTGTGCTGCTAAGCCACATGTGTTACCAAAGTATCATAATGCACCTCTGGCTGCTATTGGGTCAACAGTGTTACCTCTTCGTAGCGTGATAACAACTGTTTAAACATGGCTTTCAGCCTGTTCCTAATTAGTTGCGTGCTTGATTCCTCCTGACCTCGCTGGTAATATCCATGCTGTGGTAGGTACCGCTGTTGGCAGGAGGGAAGAATGAAACCGAAGTAGAAGCGGTCTCACAGTTGTAGTTGTAGACTTATATGTCCCTTAGAAGGATATGAATACACACAGTCGTTTGACAAACGTGATCCAGAGCTCATAAGGCCACACTTTCATCTCTTAACCAATTAGACATGTGCCTGATCCAGCGTGGAACTCGTATTACAAAGAACTTTACTCGAGTTGAAGACAAGATGTGACATGATGAGATTTCATCACTGGTGCCTCTTTGTGGAGCCAGACATTCTTCTCGAGACCCCCGCAGGAGTGGAGGTTTTTATCTTGGCTCGCTCTCAAAGTATAGCACGAGGCACTGTCATATGCCTTTCAGGGGTGTTTTCATTGCACTAGGCGATTACACATGGAAGCATGTGCGAATGTATGTGTCCGCTACCGAGATCAAGAAGTTGGTGTGTGTTCGTCGGTGTGTGTGTGTGTGTGTGTTCATGCCTTCACTGATGTTTGCACTGGGCTTATGTGTGAGCATGCATATGGATGTGTTTCATTTCTGTATCTGCTTGTTGTTCTTGGCTGAGAGATCCCAGATGTGAAAAGCAGATACATTTAAGGAAGTTGAGAGGAAGAAAAAAAAAATCTTAGATTGAGCCTGCAAGAATAACAAACAGGGTAAAACTCCTTTTGTCAGTCCTTTTTTTTTTTTTTTTTGTTGGCTTTTCGAGTTTTTGTTGCTTTTGATTTCACACCTACGGTATGTCAAACAATGTAATTCTTCATTTTAAAAGTACTCTTGGGGAGGAGATCATTTTGGTTATGAAATGCATGCAAGTGTGCAAAGGCTCCGTGCTGCTGCTGTCAGCAATGTTCTTTTGCATAAGCAGCCACATTTCTGTGATGTTGGCATGTCATTGACAATATGTGCTAGATCAAGAGATAAGCCAAAGATATATATCTAGTCCTCCCTGAAACCCGACCCCTTACCTGAACCAGAGCTTTCACTCGCATCGGCTCACCCTTTAACCTTTATTTGTACTCTGGTCTGTACCCCGCATTTGACTCTTTATATCATATGAAAGAGGTGAAGGTTTGTAAGTCTGATAAATGTTGCTTCTGATGGTGTTTTTCCCCGACCCTTGAAAAAAACAAGCCTGCAATCACACTTGTGATGACAACTCCATTGAAGTAGTCCAAGCATATGCTTATATAATGTTATATATTATTTCCTTTCCTGGAATACACGGCAAAAGAAAGTCACTTGGGTGCGCCTGACATCCAAGAACTCCCTACTATGGATACAATATTCATTCTGCCTGCAGCGCATGAAAAGTCTATGGTTCATATTAGCAGGATTATTGAAGGCTCATTTCTTAAGTCCAACATCCTACAGAGAAGAGCGTGTTGGATACTACCGTGGGAAAGTCAGTCTGATTCGAAAATTAGAAAAACACTTTCAGAAGTAAAATAATGAATGATGACAGGGAATTAAAATTATGGGGAAATAAAGAGTGACGCCAAAATCATTCTTTCAAATATTGATATCTTCTTTTTTTTCTCCTGCTGCAATTTGCTAAGATCAATTAAAAAATCAATGCATTTCAAATTTGAAGCTGTCATTAATGAATGAACCCAAAGAGAATACATTACTGAGTTCTTATCCAAGCGCAAATGCCTGCTCTGCCAGGATATGCTTAAAGAAAACTCTGCAAATTGCTCTGTGCTTGCCAAGATTTGGAATCTTACATTTGGAAATATGTCTGAGATTAATCTTGAATCAACTTATTTTAAGATTTCTTGTCAAATAGAATTATGTCACCGCTTGGAAACACATTTTGACTGGTATAAAGTCGTTTTCCTCTAATTCAGTATTTATTCCTTGTATTTTTCTGCTGAGAATTTGTTTCTGCAACGTGTTATCCGACCTCGAAACGGCCAAACATTTTCAGATCGTCTCTCCAGGAATCCATTTTAAAGCATTGCTCTCATTTCTGCACATTGAAAATGACAGAAACACTTGTGCAAAGGAGGAGCTTGATGGGTTCAAACCCCACTCGCTGCATGAAGTGGAGACGGATGTCTGACTGTTGGTTTCAGAAAGAAAACGGTTGGATGCTTCTTCCCTTCTGTTCGTTGCACTGACGTGTGCTGATGTGTTGGGCTATGCATGCAGAGGGTACCTGCAACGGGGGCCGCTGAAACTTGGACGAGGAAAACCGTGTGCCTTTCTTTTTGAAAGGAGATATATTTAGGTAGACTCACACTGCAGCAGGCTTGTCAGTAGAGGAGCCAGGGGGACGTATGGGGGATATAATGGGCAAGAGTTGTCAAGTGGGGTAGAGTCCAATTACAGAGGGGGTGCGGGGTAGTAGTGACAATGGGAGAGTAGCACTCTCCCTCTCTCTCTTTGCTCTGGGAGGTCTCTTCACATCAACTCTGTGATAGCCTTTGACTCAATGACAGCTCTGAAACCCACATCAGGGAGCGGATTAGCCCATGGGCCGGGGTGCCTTAGTGGAATGGGGGTCAAACTAACCCAATCCTCAGAGTCCACAGCCTTCATGCCTTCTCAACCCCGTAATGTTGTCCTCCTTCACCTATTGCACCCCCCCTCTTAGCCTAGCAATGATTTAACCCCATATGGCCCAACCTTCCACCCCTACATCTCCTCTTCAGTTCACCCTTCTTAGTTTCCAACATAATTTACCCTCTCACCCTGACCTTCCAGCCCTTAGCCATTCCAAACAAACCACCACCCATGGATGGAGCCAAAGGAGCCGGGATGTCAACCATTCCTTCTTGATCAGTTTGCCCCCACTCAGGTGAAGGCCAGTGGCCTGACAGTGGGAGATCAATCAACCCCCCTCCCTCATCAAGACCTCCATCACTCTATGCAAACCCGTGGAAACACTGGGGGAAGAGGCAGCTTACTGTGTGGTCAAACAAAAGCAGTTCAGCAGCTGGGGACGGGTGATCAAACAGAGCACTTTGCAAAACATCTGGGGGAACTTTGCTCTTTCCTCCACCATGTCAAAGGCTTTGTGTGTGTGTGTGTGTGCGTGTGTGTGTGTGTGTGTGTGTGTGTGGGTGATGTTTTTAGATTTCACCCTTTTCTGTTCTGATCAAAACAGTTTTTAAGATAAATGCGCGATAAATCGGGGTTCCATTTATAACTTTGACGCCATTGCACTTAATCTTGATTATAACATACTTACTTGCTGCAAGACTTCTCCGACCAGAGACAAGATTCCATATGCTCTCACAACAGAAAACAGTCAGCCAGTGCCACTGACCACTACCACTGGAATGCAACCACAGCTAGTGAAATATACCACAGCTGTAAAACTACCTACAGTACATCAATAATCACTCAAGTGTGCCAAAGCCCCCAAATAAATACAACCCACCGAGGGCAGCTGTCCACAGTCACTGCCATTCAACCAGGAAGTTGTGTGAGGGCACTTTATGGAACAAAGGAATCATCACGCCATCTAGCATAACATGCATACTCACCCTTTCAACTCTTATCAAGCACTTTCCTTCTCATGTGAACCACGCTGACAGCACGATAGTGAGATGGCACAACACGCAGCAGTGCCATGTATAGCACAATCTTTGTCGACTCAGCACATTCCATGAAAGCAAAGCACTAAACTCTCACCACAGAGTGCAGATAATACCTTCACCAAGCCATCTGTTTGCCCTTGCTTCATGGAACATGGGAAAAAACAAATGTGGGCACTGACTGACCTGTGACTTAGGAAACAAATGTTGGACAATAGATTTGGAACTGCAGAAGCAGTGGCGGCTTGCTAGCGTTCCTGGGGGTTTTGAAAAGGATATCTGGTATTAGAGGAACATATTTTTGTGGATAGTTTCCACAGATAAACACATATATTCGCTGTCAGGTTTAGAAGTGCTTCAGTTGCATCACATTCGAGCAGGGGGCAACACGGTAACCGCTCAGCAGTCTCCGCGTCGGGAAGAAAATGCTTGAAGGAAAAACAATTGTCTAGAATCAAAGTATGTGCAATACATCGGAGGCTTTCTTACGCTGCCAGAAAGACAGGTTGGTCTTTCTCAAGCCTTGATCATGACCACATTTTGATTTCATGTGTTGTTTAGTTATTTCTCATCTTAGGAATGTCAGGGAGAGCTGCCTGTTTTCATCCCAGGTCATCGAATACTGATGCTTTGTGACGCCCTTTTTGCGTGATTCAAATGTACAAGGCACCCTTTCATGTCTGTACGAGACGCAGCAGGCTTTCAACTAACTCCAATACAAACCCATCTGCAGCAACGCGGGACATTAAAAGCAAGTGCTCCGGCTATGTCAGTCACTCATGCGCAGGCTGCGCAGACGTGCATACTTTGAACCGAAACCGTGGTATTTTCCTGACCCCAACAAATTGTTCTTTGCGCCAAAACACAACCAGACATTAACTATATCAATAAATTGCAAAAATGTAACTACTTGAAATGTTTACACTAATGGTCACCGTTTACACCCCTGCTCGGCAGTTGACAACATGTGTTTGGCAAAAAGAGGCGAACAGTGGTTTACTGTGGCAAAGTTTGGTGTTTTGCTGACCAATCCAAATACTAATTATATGTTGACGTCATCTTATTTCCTAGTTCGCACAAAAGCCCAGAACGTCTCATGTTGCTGCGGAGGGATTTAGACTGGACTTAATTGAAAGGCTTGTGCGTCTCATACAGAAGCCAAAGGGTATCTTGTGCATTGGTATGCCCAGAGGCATGAGAAAGTGAGGGAGCATCTGCGTTTTGGCGACCATGTGCTGAGACAGCGTTGGAAGGAACACACACGGAGGATTAGGCATATTGCTGGAAATCAATTATGATTAATGCGGAACTTGGGCAATAAAAAAAACATATTCACCTACCAGGCCACTCACCTGTCTGTATACCGGCGGGTGGGTCCATTGAAAATAAGACCATGTGGTGCATGGGTGAAGGGCGGTTGGCGCAGCAGGCGGTAGCGGAGTGGTTTGCAATGCCTGCAAAGTTCGGAGTTTGGTTTGGATGCCAAGAGAGTGGCATCGATCTCTAGGTGCTGCTCCATCGTGAAAAACTGTACCCCATAGACCTCTTCCTCTACGTCCAGTTTCAGAGTCAGCGCGGTGTCGCAGAAGACGTTACTGGGACCCAATGAAATGTTGTTCCCACTGACAGTCAGGAGCAAGATGTTGTGGATAGCTGGCAGCGCCGTCTCCTCCGGGCTGAAGAAGGTGACCCACACGGTCAGGGAGTCTGGGACCAGTGGGTAGGGGAACTCTAGCTGGAGCATGCAGCCCTGGAGGGGGCACTCGGACAGGCCAACAACACCTTGCTCGATTCCTGCGTTGGGACTCCATGTGCGCACACTTGGGTCGCAAACCTGCTCCACATCCGGAGGACCTGTGGGATAGAATGATAGCAAAAGACACAGGATATTAGCTAATAATAGGCTTCAAATACTTAACAGCAGCAAGATCGCATGAACCAAATTAAGTGAAAACGACTGGGTCACTGCCAAACAAACATATGGACTGTTAAAATACTTTTAGATGTGCAATATTTCAAAATTTGTCGAAAGACGCGGAATCTTTTTTTCCCGAACAAGCAAAGTAGTCATCTTTGCGCTAAATTACAAAGCTTATAGCGTTTTTTTTCGAGTGTTGACAGATCAAGAATGCGCATCGGTGATATTTTTAGTGTATCTACACTTCTTGCAACATCAAGGTAGAGGTGAAACTGAGAGTTCATTGTGAGTCCATCTGCAGAGGAAAGGCAGAGCTGAGGTGTATACCTTCTCAGAGGGGCCCTGTGCGGGGTTCTCACTTCAGCACAGTCATTACAACCTCTAACAGTCACACTCCAGCCATATTTGGAGTCCACACACAGCTAACTTGCATTATCCCAAGTGACGTAAACTAACATTCATCAAGCACTTTTAGAAGCCAGCAAGCGGCAGACACTATGTTCTCCCTCGATTTCCTTTTGTGCATTTCCAAGCTGGCAACCAACGAAGCCATTTGCTAACCTCATTTCTGGGCACCGTGCAAAATTCCAGTGTTTAATCAAGTGAGGACTGAATATGGTTTCCAAGCCACATTATCTCAACACATTTATTATTGTACTGTATGTATGTGTGTGGCCAGAGTGAAGGTGAATTAAAGAAAGTGAGAAGAAGAGAAGGACAAAGGCGAGCGGTGGGAGGGGGGTTTGGGGGGTGGTATGAACCAAGACGCTCAAAGAGTTTGGCTTTGCCCGGCTACATCCGCATGTAGTCCTTTCTCTCTGGGTAGGTTTTCATTGAGTTTGCGAGGAAAGGAGCTGTAGCTACTGAAAATATTTTGTAATGTCAGCTGTTATGATGGGCCCTACTCCTGCTCTGGCGCTGTTGCTAGTGTGGTCGGAGATTTAAGAGGAGACAGAATAGCAGTGTCATCCACTGTGTAACCTAAGGCAATGTAAATTATATTTTAAACATGCATAGATGCATTTATTTCTGGAAATTGGACGATAATCCGCCCAGCCGAAGAGGGCGAAACCCAAAATCGAAACCTCAACGATTCATCATTCAGCTTAGCCGCTGACACGGTTGCAACCTGCGATAGGTCGTCGAAATTCACGCGCATATTTCGAACTGACGAAATCCGACCGTGAAAACACATGGGCCACGGACGCAGCACATCATGCCGACGGAATTTCAGAGCACGGCGGCTTTGTTTACCTGCGAGATCGGCGCAGCGGCAGCCATCTTTCCGAGGAGTTTCTCAGCAGAATCCTCAGAAAAGTTGGCAGGTTAAAGTCTTTACAGTCCTGTCTTCAAATATACTTTGAATTTATGATCCTGTTTTCTTTTAGCAGCGTCTAATATGGTCCATATTAATTTTTAAAATTTTGTAAACAATGAAAACACACGGCCTACAGAGCCGACGCTGTCGTGCATGGCCACAGGTAAACCAAGGCATCCAATCTAATCCCTTTTAGCCATATTACACTTGTTTTCCATACAGTTCAATGCACATATGACCGGGTATTTGATGCCTGGAGGGATACTAAGTTTGCCCTAGAGGATAAAAATATAGACTAGCTGCATGTAACTACATGTCCCGAGGGGCCCTCTAAATGGTACTACAGTCAGGCTCTTAATATAAGTTAAATGCAAGTGTGGAAGGTCGGTCTCACATTGTGATGGCATTTTGTACCTCAAGAGACAATAGCAGCACAAAAGAGCATTCTCTGAGATCATGTCTAGCCAACCTTCCATAGCTAATTGCATAATGGTCGTTGATGTGTTTGCTAAATTAGAAAAAGGGGCAGACAGTGAGGTGCTAGCATGTTAGCAAACTTTCATATTGCACCTTTAATACCTAAAAGCGGACAGAGGTGTCCGAATCATCTAGACCTGTGTTTTGAATGTGAACCTTTCATTCAGCGTCGACCGGCCATTAAGCCTGTCGACAGAGGCACACGGGGAATTTGTGATATACAGTAGACATAACTTCAGTGTGATTGCAGCTGGTTTCAACATAAGCCATTGTGCCTGATGTTCTCAAAGCTCTTGAGTATCAAATAAACATTCGGTCGGATGGAAAGCTGGAGGTCTTAGCAGATGTGACTGCAATGGATAAGGTTAACCTTGGAGCTCAGCAATATCCATTGTAGGGAGTTCAGTGCTGCTTCCAGAATACAGTGATTACAGCTGAATTGTGGGAGATATGGCAGCATGTGCTGCATGTCCCTGAAAGTTACCCAGCTAAACTGCTTCCTCTTTGCCAAACTGTGTATTCTACATTGTTGTAGGGCGAGTGTATCACATGACCTGCCACTTGAAATATGGCCAAAATGACACACGAGCCACTGTTCCTGGATGTGGCAGACACTATAAAAAGTGTTGAATTGTTTTGTTGCCTCGCTCCCTTCCATTAGCCAAAAGTTGATTAATGCAGCTTTGAACGAATATAATAAATCAGCAAAAACAAACGAACCCACCAAAGTGCGTTCATGTTTATTCATGCAGCGCTATTGTCTGTCTGAACACGGCCTTGGTATTTATCCTTGAAATGTTTTTTTTTTTTTTCCCCGTACAAGGTTAGACATATTGGCTTGCAATACTGGCATTTCTCCATCCTCATCACGGCTCCATGCACGTCACATTTATTATATATTTTTTTCTAAATGGATATTTCCTTTAATATGCCCGCAAAGTGGATTGGCATTGTCCTTCTTTGCCGGGGTCTTTTTTTTTTCTTTTTTTTTAAGAATTTGATAAAGCCATCAATCAACAATTAGCAAATGTTCAAGCCACAGAAGATTTAGGAGACCAGTGATCTGCAGCTGCTTCACGCGAATAAATGTACAGGTAGAGAATGAATACAAAAACTGTTATAGAATATCAACAACCACTGACTCCATGATGGTTGCTGGTTCCTGCCAGGTAGACAGTCGCAATCCCTCAGCTCATGAGAACCATACTGATCCACCAAAAAAAAAAAAAAGACCCAGAGAGCCGGGTGAATAAACAGACGGGGATATGTCGGGGCATGCACACTTTATGCTTTCTAAGAAGTGTCTAGCTCTGGCTCTCACTATCGATGACTCACTGTCACACATACTGTTACACACTTCCACTCTCAGAAGGCAGACGTAAGCCTCCTCCGCAGCCCCTTTCGCCACCAACACACACACACACACGCGCGCACACACACTAACGCAGAGACACTTCACAGACACAGTGAATGAAGGCTGGAGACACTCCACAGCTAGGGGGTGTGG